>VXBC01011971.1:138398-157780 GCA_013399945.1 Ploceus nigricollis
GTGAGCCGGCGGGTCTGTCGGGCTGCGGTCTGTTCATTAATGTATCGTAAATTAAAGCGTTTGGTACGTGAGCGAGTTGCGTAACCTTGCTGCTGGTCTCTGCTCTTCCTCCTTGCTGGCTGCGCTGCTGCCGTATGAAGCGCTAAACTGAAGCCTGCCCTTTTCTGTTCGAAATGCGAAAATAAAGTTTTATATCTCCCTTTAAAATTTTCAGCTGCGTAGCCTTTGCGAGTGTTGGTGTTGTGGCTACGTAAAGATGTTTTTCACAGGGGCAAAAATATAACCTACTCTTAAAAAGTAGGGAGGGTGCTTTTTTGCCACTACTTTAAAACTGTAGAGATAAACATGATGTGCTTAAATAATTGCGAAAATATTTCCCATCTTGTAGATATTGCCAATCTTGTGGCGGGGTGTAGAAATGTGATTATTCTGGGGAAGGAAATGCTGTCTTTACACGACTTAAGAGCTCTCATCTGACCCAAGATCGTCCAGAAGATTTTGATGTCCAGTATCTGCTTTGTACTTCTATAAAACCTTTTAAATGTTTACACAGACGTGCCGGCATCTGTGGCCGAAGTCAGCCCATGAGAACTGCCCAGCTCCCCAGACAGGAATGAGACAACTCACAGCAACATTGCTGGGAAGAGAGTGGCTCAGCACTCCTGATGTGCTGGCAAATCTCTCAATAAAATAGTAGTGTGTTATGTTTTATAAAAGAGACTTCTCCCTTGTAACTGTTCATTTTAAAATAAAGCACAAGCTTTTCTTGCTCTTGGAATATTCTGCATTATGAGATGATGCTTGCAGATTAATATGGTTTTGCTGAATTATTAATACATGGGCTCATGAATACTGAATGTTAGGGAACACTTGTGGCTTTACAATTGTATATATGGAATAAACCAAATACAGAGAAGATGGAGCACAGTGCTGGAAGAATCTGAAAAAACATGACTGCCTGCCTTGGACAAATTTTGAATGTTATGAATATATTAGAAAGTACTAATAGATTTTGCTTGCTATTTGAAGCAAAAAGAATGGGAATTACATATTTCTTAAAGACTTAGGACAAAATTAATGAGGCACTTTTGAAACATGCCTGAGTTTCCTTCATTTTGCTTTTAGCCTGGAACTGTAATATAGGCTTTCTGCAACACAGCAGCAAATTCTGCCAGTGAACCAGTAAGCTCAGTTCTTCCCAAACTTGTTAGGTGGCAGAAGCTCACAAGCAATGCTGATCTGACATCCCAGCAACCTGCCTGCAGCTCTCCTCCAGCAGCAGTGTGAGCTTCCTGGGGCTCTGCAGTTTGGACCTGGACTGACTACCTGTACCCAGAGGTGAGAGCAGCGCTCCCACGGGGTGACAGCAAAAGGACCGACTGTCCTGGTGAATGGTGCTGTTGACTGAGTTGCTGAATTAAGCTTTCATTACATAGTTCTGGTCATATGTCGAGAGTTGAAATGAACAATTGCATAGACAGGCAGAGTGCAAGTAGCTCCTTCGAGTGGGAGGAGGTGAACCTGGTCCCAAAGGAATTAATCTAGTTCTCTTCTCCAGGGATGTTTTTTTTACCTTGAATGCACTGGGAATTTGGGGTGTTCCTCATATGACCAGATAGACTTGGGTGAGGTAGAGACACACCAGTCAAACTCCAGCAATCAGCAAAGCAGTCAAAGCTGTAGACTTTGGAAAGCCATGGGCATTCAGAAACTGGGTTTTTAAAATTCTGATAGAGCTTTTTGTTCTTTTCTGATGAGCCTGGCTCTTTGTTTTATTGACTCTTCTTAAAGTGTCGTCATATCCATTGAGTATTTCTGCCAGCTCTTGCTGTATCACATTCTCCCTGTTACCCTTGGTGATTTAACTTGCTCCCTTACAGATGAGTGTCTGCACTTCATCCTTTCAAAATGCAACTCTAATATAATTTTCTCTTTTATTACATTGATTAGTTTGTGTGGTTTATATGTAGTCTCTTGTTATCCACATGTCTATCTTCAGTAAGGTAACAGAACAGAGAACAGGCAAATCATAGATCATTCCTACTTTACAAATTGATTACCAACAAAATGGTGTTAGTGAGGCAGCCTTTGGTTTATCTTAGAAATTTTGCTGTAACACATCATTATCTATGAAGACACAGGCTAATATTCCCCATAGGTATGTTGCTCACTAATTGGACTCAGACTATTTACAGTCCTCAGTATGTTTTGTTACTATATTTTGTAATTCTTTTGCTATTGTAGATATGGTAGAAGGTTATTTGGATTTTTTTCCAGGTATTAAATGAAAGAAAGGGGAGATAATGGGTCTCTGAGAAGCCTGTAAATTAATTTTGTTCTACCTCTGGTGTAAGCATGTTTGCATTCTTGGCAACTAAAAGTCTAACAAATTGTCTGTTTGAGAAGTGGAGGTTGTAAAATCATAGGCTGTTATAGTCCTAAGGGAATCTTAAAACACAGGCAGAGACTGGCTAGGAAAGGGAAAGGAAAAATTTGTGTCACTGTTTTAACAATAGACTTCTTTCATGTGGAGGACCTAGATGTCTGTTAATTACTAACTGGCTTGAGGGTTTTGGAATCTGGCCCAATATGCTGAAACTCTTAACCATCCACTGGCTGGCATTTTCTTCAAGCTCTGCATTTGGAAAGTGGTAGTGCAATGGGTTTCATCTTTACTGACTGTTTATGTAGTAGAGTTTTCAGTTTCAGCCGTGTTTCTGTCTTACAGTCTCGGTGTTCATTGCCAGCAAAGATTCCAGGCAGCTGCTGAGCGCAGAGAGCAAGGACTGGTTTGGATGTTAGATTACGTTGGACCAAGCTGAGCAGCATGTGTTGCCTTTGCTGTGCCACAGCCCCACCACACTGATCAAGACCTAAAACTCTGCCCTCTAATTTTGGGTGACGTGAATGAATTAACAAGATCTGAAAGCCTATGATTACAAGTGCACTTGAAAGAGCCTGAGATTTCTGGAAACCAGGCAGGAGATGTATATGATGAAAGGAATCCAAAATAAATGGATGCCTAAAACCCTTTTTATCTTCATTTTTCCATGTGAACACAGCAATATATTTATCTGAAATAAATTTTCACTGGTACTTTCTGAAGTAAGGCTTGTGGTTGTAAAGTATTCTGACCCTTTTGATGGCTCTTTGTGGGTTTGCCTGCAGGGTAAAGTATGAACACAAACTATTTTCATTACATGAACATGTAGGAGACATTAAGCAATCTGCAAGAATTAATGAATTTGTGGAGTTCCCACTCTGAAGAGATGATCTCTGGGGACCCCTACAACTTCATTTTGATTTGCCTTTTGACTTTTAAATCCAAGTGTGGAGGCAGCTGCCCTTGTGGTGCCAGCTGATAGAAGGCTGATGGGCTGGTGCTGGTCTTGGTAACTGCTATGCAAAGGCTAGAGAGTGCCTGGTGTAGAATTGGGCTTGAACTAATAACAGTCATCAGAAGGAGGCATAGGGCAACAACCTGAAGTTATTATTGTGTGTTGTGAAATAACCACTTTCAACTAAAACTGAAACATGTAAGGTTTCAAATATTCTAAAGGGAATTTGACTAAAACCTTAGAAAACAGGGTAGATATGTGTTGTGGTGTGGAGGCTCAACAAAAGAGCTCTTCATAAGAATATTCTGGACTAAACAGTCCGTAGTCACAGCTTCCTGTGGGGAAATTAATTTAGTTGAAGAAAATTCTCATTTTTTAGTTGGTTCTTTTTTCCTTAATCCAGTTCAATGTGCTGCATCAGCACTTGGTTTGGCTTAACTTTGTAGAGGTGTGAAACCAACAGTAAGGTGTGAGGAACAGGAGCAGCAAGAGTGGGAGGGAGTATTGTCCTATTAATATCTACTTCATTTGGGTTTGTTTGTAAGTGTTTTGAAGGTCAGAGAAGCCACAGTCCCCTGAACGTTTAAAATTGGTGCTGTCAAAGAAACAGTCCAGATGTTCCTGTGCTTCTTGGACTGCCCTGTTCCTTTGTGTCATTACTCATGGGACTGCTTGGGGTTTAAAAAAAAACCCCAAAACCCAAACAAACAAAACCCAAACAAACAAACAAAACAAAACAAAAAAACCCAACCCAAACCAAACAACGACAAAAAACCCCAAAAAAACCCAAAAAACCACCAAAAACCCCCAAAACAAACAAAGAAATGCCCCCAAACCAAACAAATAAAAACCCAAAACAAAACCAAACAAAACAAAACAAGAAACAAAACAAAAAAAAAACCACACAAAAACTTATTTGGCTCAGCTATATTTATCTTAATAACTTTTCCCATTAATTTGCTGTGCAGCCACTTGGTATTTGTGCTTTTCTCAGGGAACTGGAGGTGGCCTAGGTGCAAAATGAGCATCTGGAAATTGATGGATTGCTTTCTAATTTTATTGTTGGTGTAATTTATCTCAGTTTAAAATGTTTGAGCCAACTGTTTCTATAGAATGAGCAAAGTGGTGGTATGGGCAGAATACTTACCGTATCTAGGTTATTTTGGATGGTCTTATAACACAGCAGAGCCTGGACCTCTTTGTGTTCTCAGTTGTGCTGGATCAAAATCTTCTGCCTTTTTACAAACAGTGGAGACAAATGGGTTTCTCTCGTGAGTGCTTTCCTTTAACTTTGTTATTACCTTTTTTCCCTGTAAAATTCTTGAATGACTGGAACCAAAGAAGCTGTGTTAAAAATATGTTTGACATTCTTTCACTAAGTGAACTGTAGGCTCAAATCTTTGTAAATCTTTCTTCTTAAAGAAAAAAAAAAAAAAGCCCTTTTTCTTAAAAAATGTTCCTCAAGTGACGCCAGTGTATAAAATTGGCATTCCTCTCACAGAAGTGGATACATATGCTATTTGTTACAAAGTAATCACAATTTTGGTTACATTCAGGCTGGCATTAAAAAAAGGCTTTAATAAGATTAAATGCTTCTCAACACATAAATTTAATGTGCATTAAAAAAAAAATAAGCCCACCAAAGACTCCTGTTTATCATAGTGAAGTGTGTGGAGTTGGTTTCTGTCCAGTTTGTGATGAACCAGTTACTTGAGAAGTTGTTTGGTAGCATAATTTGCCTTCACTTAAAGTGAAGGATCATTTTTAAGAATGAAATTATTTTGTTAACAAATTCATAGCAAGGTGTTCCAACCCTTGCATTAACAGGTCAAGATGTGTTGTTGCAACCTGGGTGTAAACATCAGCAGAAAGGGATGGGATTTTTTTTAACTGTTTTTGCTGCCACATATTGTAGAAATATTTTAAAATTGCACACCCCTCCTCCAAGAAAACGTTAATGATTGGATGGATTATTTTTTCCTTTTGTTCTTTTAATATTGTCCATATTGATAGAGGTAGTTCCAAAAATTTCACACAATTTACATTTAGTAAGTCCTCCACACTTTTTCTCACTTCTCCAAAAGCTGGCTGTTAGATTTTCATGGTGCCCAGCAGGCAGATCCACCTCCCTTTGCAGTCATGTCATTCCTAGAACTAATGCAAGGGAGGTGATGGCAGTAAAGGATAGAATTCTCATTTTGACAGCAATGTGTCCTTAGAGCAACTTGATGAATTGTGAAACAACATTTTAAAATTATTTTACAGCATGAGTTAAAAACACCCTTTCTGATATCACAGTAATGTTTGTACCTTGCTTTTCCTGCTGCAAGAGACAATAATTAAGATGGAAGAAAGTACTGCTGCATAACTGGATTTTGAAATGTGGGGACAGTTGTGTGACAGCCATCGGATCTTTGGGTGATCTTTCTTAAAGATCCTGTGTCAATGTAGCACAAAGGCACTTGTACAAATTTATACATGCAAATTTATTGCAGCAAAAATACAGTTTGTTTGCTCTTAAGTGTGGGAAGGAAGTTGTGTGTGGCTTTGTAAGTCAAGGCACTGGAGACTGCTGAATATGGAGAGATTAATGTTATGTGGGAAGGGTTCACGTCCAGCAGCTGTAGTGTCCTGAGTATTCAGCTCTTTGTTTTGCCTATTTTCATATGTCAGCAGGGAGGCATGGCTGTATCAGCTTTCCCTCTTCAAGTGCACCTTTTAATTGCGTACTCTCACTTTCTGCAGTTCACTGGCAGGCAGACAGCTCTCTTTCACTTCTGCAAATAAACAAAACTTATTTTGGACTACCAGTTCATGGTGGTCATTCATTCCCTGTTGCTTTTGGCTACAAGAGAAGCTGTCTGCAATATATGATTTATTTGTTGTTAGGAGTAAGCACCAAATTGAACCTTATAGAGTGGGTGCAGGACTGCATGCTGGTTGTAGTTCTCTGTTAGGGCAAATATTGTGCATATCATATAGTCCCTGGGAAAAGTCTGTGGGGGGTAGAGGGAGGCATTTTTTTTTTTTTTTTTTTTTTTTTTTACAAATTAGTTTAAATAAGGGAGCCAAATGAGGCTGAACCTTCTAAATAAAAGCTTATTACTTAGAAATTGTGTTGACCTTTGGTCCTGCTTCTTATCTGCAGACGATTAATAGGTCTTGTCTTTTACATTACAATCCAGGTTTAGGTCTGTAGTTGCTTGCAACATCTGTACTGCTCTGTTGGCAAGCATCACACACAGCCTTGGGCAACACATGGAAGTAAAAGATAAAGTGCTTTAGGCTGAAGGCAGTTTGAATGAGGACAGGTTTGAATGTACTCTGAGGTCAAGCTGGCTTGGTGGTCTTTAGGTTGTTTGGAAAAGTTTTTCCCTTCAAGAAAGCAGCATTAATGTGAGGAGATACACTCCCCTACAATTCTTCAGTGTTCCGCCCTTTTATCAGGGAAGGGAAGATGCTAGCAGAGGATTTGCTGAGATATTCTTGCGCTATTCTGGTTGCTTGGGCAGCAGTTAAGTGCTGGTTAAAAATGCACAGAGATGTTATCCATTGTTTTTCCTCCCTGGCTGAACTCCCTCCATGCTGCAAACTGTCTCCTCACCAGGGTTCCTAAGGTCTCAGCACAGGTCATCAGGCCATGGGAGAAGACTGCTGCAAAAACTTGAGGGACTCAGCAAATCTCCTCTGTGCAATGTGACGTGCTGCTACATCACTGATACTCTTCTAGCCCTGCCTACAAGAGTGTCTCCCAAAGCTGGGGAGTGGCTGAGGATGTGGGAACACGTGGCTGTCTGGAATAGATAAAAATACAAAAAGAGGGTTTCAGCAAAGGGAGAGTCATGTCTTGATTTAGAAATGGTTCCAAGGCAGCAGCCAACATATAGGAATAAGTACAAGTAAGTTTTATAAACATGGTTGCAGAAAACTCAATGGATTTTCTTTAGGATTTAAGGCTAATAAGAAGTTTAAAAATACCAGGAGCAAAAAGAAGGGTGACATTTGTCTAGTGGCTGTGCTAAAGTTGTCAACAATGATGCTGAATATACAGAACTGTTCCATATTTCTGTAGTGAGAACAAACATGAATATTACAAATAATCACATAACTGTGAAGAAATCCATCATATTCCAGCAGTAAATAAAGACTGAAAGAACACTTTTGAAAATTTATGGAGACTGAGAATTTTTTTTTTAATATCTAATGTAAAACACCAAAATTTTACGGATTGTTATGAAGCAAAATATTCAACATGATTAATAGGAAACATAAAATGTCTAGTATTTCAGTTAGATTATGGGTTTGATGTATTCTGGCTAAGAAACTCAATCTTGAAAATATTACTGTCAATAAGAATATTTTAATTGATATATAATTTTTTGACGTTCAGTCATTGGATGTTTGTTTGCAAAAAAAGAAAAATCCCCAAATGAACACACAGTTGAAAGAAAATGCACAATGCTTTCTGACAGTTTTATCTAGGCCATGCAGAGTTAGAAAGATGACAAATAATGGCATAGCCTCATGTATTTTATTGAATCAAAGAGCATGTTGGCTCTTTCAAAAGATGGACTCAAGGCTTTGTGAAGTTAGTAACCATGGGAAGAAGCTGGATATGCCTTAAAAAATGAGGAACAGTATCTGAAAATACTTCAAGGTGTCAAGACTCATGTGCAACAGGCAGTGGACAAGACATTCCTTGTAGATAAGTGGTAGCGAAGAGCTGACAGGAGTTGAATACACTGAATGCAGAGTGGGAGATTTCTTTTGCAGCATTAATGATCTCACTTCCGTAATACAATCAGGTTTGATTTCAAGACATTTTTTAATTGAAGTCAGTACTGGCTGTAGGTGTCAGAAAACTATATATGTACACTTCATGTAGGTGGTGACAAAGAAGGAAATTCTGAATTTTTTGAAGTGATTTGATTACATACCTATGCATGAATAAAATGGAGAACCTTCAAAGAGCACATATGTGTGAATACAGGAATCACGGCTTCAGGGAGCAGAAAGTAAAACAGAATATGAATTTTCAGAAAAGGAAAAAAAACCCAAAACATTGAAAGTGGTAACCAATTAACTGTTGCACTATGTTATTAATGGACTTCACAGATTCTCCAGCACTTGAAATTAGTGTCAAGATATAAAAGCTGCTCTTGTTCAAGAAGCTGGTAAGCTTTGGGGAACCAGAGTAAATATTTGAATTTTTAAAATTCCTTTGCTGGTAGTAACAGCATTCATTTATTGCTTTGAGAAGAACAGAAAAATCTATTTCAAACTTATTTTAAATCCAAATAAGGTCTATTTAATAAGTGTAGGAATCATATAGAACCTGTCTTTAGTTTTGAAAGAAAAGCCTGTCTGTGTAAACTGTCACAGCGTCATCCTACTTGTTACTTTTGAATTTCTGTGTCATCTGTTTTTAGGTTTTTTTTTTTAATTGAAAAACATAAAAATAGGTAATGTTGTTGTTGGGTTAAATGACAAGGTATTAAATAGCTTATGTTCACATCTTTGGTTACCTGGCTGCCATGCAGCTCTCAGCCTTTGTGTGCTGAAATATTTCAATGGAAGTTCTTATGCTTATGGAAGTAATTTCATCCCATGATGACAGCTAGGAGAGACTGTCTTGCTGTGGTCATGGAAAGTTGAACTGATATGACTCTTGCTGGGTGACCTTCTCACAGAGTTCTGCCTGCTCTCAGAAAACAAGCCATTTCTTTCCAGTGGTACTTGGGTGGAAACTCCACAATTTGCAACAGTGCCAGACATAATTTTGTGTCCTCATGAGCACTGCAGTTCTGAAAGAAACAGTTTTGAGACATTTCTGTCTGAATTCTGCTATTGGGCCTACAGCTCTCATAAATTCAAGGTCCTGCATGCAAATATATTAGAAAATATGTTCTGGAGGTGATCAGGCTCAGATAGCATCTAACTAAAAATATTATTTTTTTGCAAAGATAGTAGATAACTTCTCATGTCTGGGCTGATACAGCTTGAGACTCTTTTTTCATTTGAGAGGGGTACACCTTACTTATTTTCAATGCTAAACATGACTTTTATAAGTGGACAGTAGCAGTCTTTTACCCTTCAGAGGTGTAGGTTTTGATGGCAAATAAAGTTATTTTGTGAATGCACACTGCCAAAACACACACAGAGAAGAAAATTATCAATTGCTTCTGTGGGAAGGGAACAGGTATGTGAGCAACAATTAGCATGAGAAAACTGATTTCTTAATCTATTTTCAGAGGGTGTGACAAAGTTTGTGAGTATAGATCTGTGTGCTGTGTGATGTTGAAGCTGTCAGATTTCACTAGGAGATGTCTCAAGGAATGATGTTTGCCAAGAGGATTTCCATGAGTATCTTTGACCTGTTACAACCTATACATCTAGAGCTTGCCATTTATGTCATGTGGGGAGTGGTTTTCTTCCAGGTATCCAGAGCCTGTCAGGGATCTCCACTGTTGAGGCTACACAGAAATGGAGTTGAACCAAAGCACACCCAGGTGCCAGAGCAGCTCTTCCTCCAAAACAGAAATTGTTCAGAAGATGAACACACTGCTTATGTTGGTCCTTGTTCAGGACAGACTTGGCTAAAAAATGCCAGTCTGCAGCATGCCTGCTGCCATTTAAGGACTTCAAGGCATGACCCTTGTTTATTAATTAAAACAAAAGGAACTCAGCCCTTAATTGGACGCTTTGTAGTTGTATGTGTCTGAGATAATAATTAATTTGTAGTGTCAGTTGTTGGGCAACACGGATGGGGGGACCAGCAGATGGCTTTTTAGTAGTGTGGGAATGTGCATGGACAGGTTTTCCCCACTGGGGATTTCAAAGAATACCCTACAGGTTAATTTGCTCAATATAGTCAACTTTTGGCCAGAATGGACTACAGAGGTCTTTAGAAAGGCTTCTTCCTGGGACCAGAAAAATATGTTACTAAAATCTGAGATGGGGACTTTGTGACAACAGGAGCTGTTCACCATCTAACAGTAAGATAACATTAAAGTGATGGTAAAATACTTACTGTGGGACAGAGAAGCGCAAGCACCCTGTGTTTCATCACCTGGCCATTTGTCTGTCACATGAAGGCAAATATGTTTGCAATCTGACAAGTGATGAATATACTTAATTGTTTGTCAAGAGGAATGACTTTGAGGTACTTGTGAAGACAACCTCTCCTTGTGCAACTTGAGCTTGATGAGTTCTCAAGGTTCCCTATCCTTTTCTAATATGTAAACTAATGTCGTTGCTGGACAAAACTGGTAAAGAGCAAAATGTGAGAAGATGTGTGTTCTCTTTCTCCAGGGGAGCAGTGTTGCCACCAGAGATTTTCTTGTGTGACTTTAGGCAAGTCAATTTAGGGCAACACTTGCTTAAGTATAGATGTTTTTCAAGAATTATAGTAATGCTTGGATTTCATTATTTGACACTGGGAAAAAACTGTAATTCTTCATCTAAAAGCAGCAGTTTAGCCTTTTAGCCTAATATTATTCTGGTTTTGTTTCAACTTTTCTGCTTTAGTAGGATTGTTAACCTGTATGAGAAGAGACTCAGAAATTTGTTGTGTCTGTGGGCATGGGTTCTGGAGACCTGCTTCACACAAACTGCAGGACTGTTATCCCAGTCTGCAGGAAAAGGACACAAGTAAGCTGGGTACTGCCTGCTGTGTTTGGGTTCCATCACTGTAGTGTCAAAGCACCTTATGGTTTTGAATGCATAGATTTTCCAGTGGGGAGACTAAGTGGCTTTTCCAAGATCACATAGTGTGGCATAAATAGGAACTGACTCTTCCTAGGTCTGAACCCATTTTCTTCATGGGCATAACACCATGCCTCTATATGGGACTTGCTCCCTTGTCTGGGGTGACCACTTGAAAAATACAGTGGTTCTGCAGGTAAATCCTGGCTTTGCTGCCCTGAAGAAGGAACTAACTGGAGTGCAATAAATTGATGCTGGAGCTTGTCTTGTTTGGTCCCTCATCTACAGGAAATAGCAGTCTGTGAGCTGTCTTGGCTGCTCAGTCTTGACAGTCAGAAGCAATCTTGAGCAATCTGCTAGTATCTGAGTATTGCAGAAGTGATTGAAGAGTCCCCCTAGATGGGGAATAGTGCTCCTTTGGGATCTTTAAAGTGAAAGGTGTGTAACTATTCATGATTTTGGATGATGCTTTAGGAAACCTCAAAGGTGCTGATTGCCAGAAGCAGAAGAATAATTCCTATGGTATATGTTTCTTTTTCTACTTTATTCTTGGTGTCAGCCCGTCTTAGAGATGGGATTTAATGGAGTTTTGTCTGATCCAGAATGATGATTCCTATCTCCTGATATCCTTTAACAGTACATTTTGGAGTGCACACCTTTGGGTGTTTGCTTGGTGCCACCTCAGTTTCCTCATACTAAATTGGGTGTTACAGTGAATGCCTCATAGGAGCATTTAACTTGTGTTTTAAATTTAACTTAATTTTGTTTGTCTGCAAGTCATCTGGAAAGCATCTGATGAAAAATGTTTTAGCCTTCTGTAGTAGTGGTCAGTAGAGGAAAAGTCTTAAATCCCAAACTGCCTTCCAGCTTGTCAGAAACAGTCTCACATTTTGTTTCAAGAAATTATAGGCATAAAAGGGCAGTTGATCTGCCCAACATTTTCACAGCATATCACCATTGCTGAGGTGAGTATGCACTAACTTTCAGCTTTCAGCTTCAAGCACTCTTAGGAAGTTCAAAGTTCTGATTAGGGGTGCTCCGTTGTCTTTGACCAGCAAGGAAGTTGTAGGGAACATCTATAGGGTTTTTTGCATTAGTGAGCCTGGTGGAAGGGGATGTCTTAACCTGCAGTACTTTGTGCCTAACATAAAGGAAACTGCTTGGCGAAGTTACGTGGAGACCAGTAACTAAATTCAGCACTTTCAAGAAGACAAAACACTATTAATATTGTTTGACTATTTCAGAAATGGGAGATCACAGATAAATGCTTTTATACACTTAAAAGAATTTTTCAATTCCATGAAGAAAAGTGTTTTTTAGTGTGCTGCTATAGAAAGTGAAAGATTGGCACACATGTGATGAGCAGTTTTAGGTCTTCAGAAAAGCTCTTTTTGTTGCACCTCTTGAAATGTTCTTTCCTCTTCCCATTTTTAATTCTCTGAATGGACCTTAACAAAACAAACAAACAAACATGGCCACTAAGCCGATTAACTGTAGAGAACTGGGATAGAAGCAGTTTGGAGGGGTGAAAGCTTTAATTATTTTAAAAATACTGCTTGGCTCTTCAGGCAGTCACTGATTTTGGGGGGCTAGTTTCTGTTTGCATGAGTCTGCAGGTAAAAAGCCTGATGTTGTCATCAGTTCACTCTTCTTCCACTCATAAAAGTGGGAGTGCAGGTATGGTTCTTATTTGTGTTTTATGTTGGGACACAGTAGATAAGGGGCACAATTAACATTTTATAAGTGACTTTAGGGCAGACATGAAATTTTAATATGTTATATTTTTCAGCTGTTGGGCTGTAGTAACCTTCTGTTTAGACACAATTCACTTGGGAGTGGGAATGCTCAAGAAAAGGGATTAATTTTAGTCGACTTTCTCTAATGATGAGACTGGATGCCTTTAAAATGAGTAAGCTTTTAAATACGCTGGCCTGTACAGAAAGTATTAATATACAAAAGTTTCTGGTAGAAAGGCCAGTGTCAGTGCTTGGTTTCTGGAGTGATTGTACATATGAATAACACATTCAGTAAAATCTCATGAGCAGTTTATATGAGCTATTGCAGATCTTAAAAACCCCCAAAACCCCAACTAAACCTAACATCATTTCAGCAACTGTATTTGCATTAAATAAATCAGGAGGGAAAAGGCCGTGTGTCCTTAAAAGCACTAGAGGGAGCTAGGAGGAAGAAGAGGGGAACATAATCGTTGAAGACATGTCTGCATTTTCAGGAGTAGCTTATATAAAGCATCCATTTGAATCCTTCCACTCACTTCAACTACAGGTCAGCCACTGCATCTTGCTGCTCTCTGTTTTCCACACTTCACTGAAGAAATATCAATTTTCTAGCCCCCAAGAGAGGCCAGAAGCTTTGCTGCTTTTTACATGGCTGTAGGGAAAACCACCTGCCCTTCCATAGGACTGTACCCCTTTTTTTTTGCCTTATTTTGTATTTGGATGAGCAGCCAAATGTTAATTTGCCTTTTGGTGCTGGTAGCTGTTTTGTGGGGACTGGTATACAGGCTCAGTTCCAAGCTTGTCTCCCTCTGAGATTACATGGAGAGAAAGTGTGTGTGTTGTATGTCTGTGTTTGGAATCTGCTCCATGAATAATTTATTTGCATTAATCTGAGTGGCCACATTGCTCTTGCAGAGATCTGAAGAAGTTGAGTTCTGTGAACTTGCAGAATAACACAGAAGTAGGAAGTTACTGTAAAGCATCTTATTTTATGAGGTTTTAGAAGTGTTATTGGGCACTTTTTATATTGTTCTGCCGTAAAGCTAAATGCTTTGAGTTAAAGTGTAACAGCTTTATGATGTAGATTATATAAATTACTTATTTTTAGTTCCCCTCCACCCCAATAAGCTGCCAAAATATTGATAGCTTGGGATTTGTAAGAATAGCATGAAATCCTGTGGGGGATGTTATTTCATTTTCAGGTTTTGGAGGGTTGGGGAATCTTTTTAGTATGCTAAAGCTTCTCCTCTTGATAGTCAACGTTACACATCTAAACCTGTTGCTGTGGAGAACTGAATTTTGATGGCCTGGGGCATTGAGCAATTTGGGGGGAAGGATGTTGTTGTTGTTGTTGTTGTTGTTGTTATTATTAGAGGCTGCTTAGGGGTTTGGAATGCTGGAAGTAATCTCAGAGGAGGTAGACAGACTGGAAATGGCTGATTAAATAAGCAGAATTAGTATCTATATGCCGTGTGTTTATCATCTGCTCCTGTAATTTATTGCAATTTCAGTCATTGTTGAAGTTTCCTAATTTCTCTTTTCCACATTAGAAACTAAATGGTAAGGGCAGGAAAAATCTACGGGGGTTTTCTTCCTTTGGTCTTTATTAGATGAGATGATTTTAAGTTATGAAAGCAAGGACAAACATTTCTCAAAAGTACTTTAACCATGCCTTAGCCTGAGGACACTGGTCTCTTTAAAGGAAACAAATATAATGAAATTTAAATATGTGGAAGCTGGAGTACTTTAGCAGTGCAGAGATTTTTTTTTTTCCTTGTACTTTAAGACTGTAAGGATTTTTTTGTCTATTTATAATTACATCCTTCTAGATTTTAGATGGCTACAAATTAAGAATTGAAGAAAACATATTTTGGAAATATTTAATAACCTCTTGGCAACAAAAAATCCCAACAAACAGATAAGAGCACCAAGTAATTATGGCTTAATTCCTATTGAATGGTTCAGGGCCTTTTCCTGTCATCTGAGAATTAACTCTACTTAAGATGAAACAGAGTATTGGAATAGCAGAGAATCTTTTTTTCCCCTGCCCCTTTAGCGACCTTGTTTTGCACAGTTTCTTCTGCTGCAATGCAGGGATGGAGGCAGGTGGGTTTCTTGCTCTCCAGCTGTGTAGAGGGCTCCTATTAAAGCCCTAAAATATTTCCTCAGGTAGAAGATGGGAAAAGTTAAACAGTAATTGAGTGCAAATTCAATTTATTTCTCTGAATCAGGAAAACAGGCATATTTAGTCCAAAACAAAGGATAGTTACTTTGTAGATAAATTTCTTATACTTCCAAAGAGCCAGGATACTCAGAATGGTCTGTGAATATTTCATGGAGCGCAGTGATACACAAATTATCCCCATTGGGGCTCCTTATGTGCAACTAAACCACATTTGTTGTGATATTTCAATCTTTTTTTGTGATAGTTTGATTTCAGGGTAACACCTACCACTGTTGAACTCCACGGTACAACAAAAAGTCGGGGTTTTACCTGTTGAAGAGATGGTGGATTTATGATAGAAAGGATAAAATTTTTCTTGGAACAGGTAGAGGAAAAAAGTTTTTCTCTTAAAAACACACAGCGGAAGCAGTGATGCACTTGGATTGTTGCGTTGCCTTAGGAAAAGCCAGGACCGTCATAAGTAGCCCAAGGGCAGAGTGTTTATCGTTTGACTTTCACTGTTTACCCAAAGGCCGAGGTATCCGATAAAAAAGAAAGGGCCAATGCCAGAGTGGGTGTAAGATTCCACAAGCACCCCTTCCCTCTCCCCACCCAGCTGGAACAGAGCAGGGCACCCACAAAAAGGTGCCCAGTGCCAGCTCTCCCCAAGTCCTTCATGCCACGACACATCTGTGCAGGTTGTTCATGTGCCTCCTAAGCTTCGTGGGTTGCTCATCCTGTTCAGAGCTTGGCGTCCACAGTGTCCCTTGCTGAGCTCTCTGTGGAGATGGCCTGGAGAGGAAACCTGGTCAGTGGTGGCTAATGTGAAACCTTTAATTCAGTGCTGGAAGAATATTTCACAAGGGGTTTGGAGCAGAAATTGCCACTTGGTGTCACTTGTTGCAGTGCTTTCTGGTGCAGCGGGAGCAGCACTAATTAATGCCTGTTCCCAGTGCTGTTCAGGGCAGTCCAAAAACATAGGGCTGCAATATCTGGATGATCTGTTAGGTAAAATGTGAGCAGAAATGGTGACGTGCTTTACTGATAAGTTGAGAGTACAAATCTGCTGATCTTAGGTTGGCTTGGTGCCTCCTGTGCAAAGGCAGGAGCAAATGCAGGGAGGTTAAGGGAGCAGGGGTGGCTTCTGCCTCTCTGAGCCCAGGAGGGACAGGCGAGTGGCTCTTCAAAGTGAGGATCTGGGATACTCCTGTGTGCTTCAGTTCAGAGCTGGCATTGCAAGCAAAGGCTGGCAGCCCTTTAAAAGGTGTCTGTTTCATCTGTATTCCTCAGAAATTAGGTTTCTCATGCACTTTTGCCTGCCTGTAATGTAGAGCTGTGAATAGCTACTGCAGGTGAGCCTTAAATCAAGATCTGATGCAACTGTAGCACTGCTAACTCTGAGATCAGCTCTCCAAGCAAATGTAGCATACCAAATTATTTTTAATAATGTAGGACTTTGACTAGGCTATGCCCTGAGGAAGAAGTGATGGGAGGTAAAGTTTTCCCCCCAAGCTGGAGAGCTTGGCAGAAGGACATGCTGGGCACACATCCGAGCTGGGACTCGGCCAAGATCCAAATGAAGATACATTTTAAATCCCACCTTGAAGTGCCTATAGTAAAGCATCCTTCTTTCTCTGCTCTTAACAGCCGAGGGCAGAGGGGACAGCACTTGCCATTCCCTTTGGAATGCGTGGCACTTGCCAAACAATAGTTGCCGAGAGAGAAAAATGAAGCACTAAAAATTCCTTTAATTACATTTTGCTGTATTTGGATGCTTGATAATAGCTGGTAGTACTTTTTTCAGAACACTTTATGATTTTTTCCCCATCACATTAGCCTTTGAAAAAATACTTTGGGCTAACGTGTTTCTACATCAGGATTTAAATTTTTCTCAGAGTATACTGCAGGTGGGTGTTTTTTTTATCCTCTCAAGTATTATTGTGGAAAAGTATTTGGATCTTTGTGTAATAATGTATAGTCAGGCAGGAAGCAGCTTAACCGCAGCTTTTCTGGACAGGACTTTGCTGAAAGATGTGGTGTATGAGCATGTTGATTTTTTTTTATTATCTTGTAACAACAACCCGCTCTTGGGATCCCTTATTTGCATTCCTAGCAGGACGGCAAGGTGAATAATTTAATTCCAGCAGCCTATGCCACGTGATGGTGCGAGGACCCGTCAGCGATGCCTCCCCCTGCACCGACAGACTTCGGAGAGGAATGGAAACTTACAGAAGTGATGCGAAATTGTCGCGTGTCCTCCCTTAACCCTGGGGAAATCTCTCGGCGGAGCGATCACTTCATCCTTTGCTTTTCCACGCGTTCCTCTGACGTGGAGTTTGGGGGGGTGTGTGTGTGTGAGCCTGTGAGCAAGACGAGTGAGGGAGTGGGAAGCGGGGAGGGCGGTGGGGGGAAAACGCACACCGAGGCACAGAGCTCGTCGGAGCAGGAACAGCGAGGAGCCGGGAGTCCAGCCGCAGGCAGCGGGGAGTGGAAATTTACAGCTGCTTGTGAGCGCCTGTGCATGTCCAAGTGATCCTTTCTGCTCACGCTTTTCCAGAGGCTGACGGCCGCTCGGCAGGGGAAGAGCGGGAGGCCGAATCGCGGGATCCCTGTGCTCTGCCGCTTGTCGGCGATCGGCGGGGGGAATAAAGCGGAATTAAATGGAAGATCACTGAAGGCGGCTGCTGGCGGCGCGGGCTGCAGGGAGGCGGCAGAGCTGTCTTCAGCACCTGGCCATGGGGCTGCGCCGGGCTGCCTAGGAGCCCCCACCTTTCGACTCGCGGTAAGTGTCAGCCGAGGTGATGTCCTCCGAGTGACGGAAAGTTGAGTGATTTAATGAAACTTTCTTTTTTTCCAGTTAGCACCGACCTTTCGGTAATAAACCGCTTGCCTGTTTGTTCTCGATAGTTAGGCTGGTAGCTTTTTATAGCTTTGTAAACTGTGTTACCAGGAGTGGCTCTTTAATGCAGGCAACCCTAAACAATACTCCTCCTGTTACATAAGGCGCTGGCTCTGCGACCAAGCACTCCGTGTCCATGGAATATCTCTGGAAATGGCTTTATTTACAGTGTGGTTTCCAAAAATAAAATATCTGCAATATATCATTTCTCCTGCTCCTCTCCGCGGGCTGCCTGCAGCTGCGGACTGGCTCTTGAGATGCAGAGGAATGAGAGCGTGGCCACTTGCATAAGCCAGGGGGAAGGACATGAAGGGAAGATGAGCGTGCGTGTGAACTGCCACAAGAAGCAGCGTATGTAAATGACCCAGCTCCTCGTTTGCAGCCGATAGGTTTGTCCACTTGAAATGCTGATTTTGTGCCATGGGCGATTCATGAAGTCTTTATCAGGCAGAACTTTAATGGAGCTTAAGGGAAGTTGGGGTCTTTCTTAAAAGCAAAGGCTCTTTCTTGGGCTAATATTATGAGTAAAGTGAAATTACTGCTATAGAAAATTATTTAATCCATTACGAAGCTATTGAAAGTATCACAGCGGACTTGCTACGAACTTGATCAAGTGAATTCTGTGTAGAGAGGTAAGTTTACTAATACTGGACCAAATACAAAAGTAGTATCCATGTTCCTCACTAATGAATTTAGAGGAAGTCCTATTCCCTCTTGGCTGCTGCCTGTGTTATTTAAATTATGTTACCAGTTTCCATTATTTCTGCAGTTACTATTCCTACTAGAAATGAATATTTAACTTAGTTTTCCTTTTTCTTAAGTAAATGAAAAGCTGTTAAGGGCTCTTCTGTTAGAATTGTGTGTACTTCAGAGACATTAGTTAAGAGAGCTCCTTCTGCCTGACTGAGTTTGTGGGAGTTTTGCTATGGACTACAGTTAGGCATGGAATTGAATTCTTAATCTTTTAGGTTTTAAAGATCTCTGTGGTAGCAAATGCAAATTGGGATTCCAAATATTCTTGACTTCTCAATTCTGCAAATTTGGTGGCTGTAAAATCTCTGGTTTCGTATATTTCTAGTTTAATTGAACGTGAAGTAATAACCTACCACTTCTAGCTAGTTCATTAGCATGATTGGGAGAGCCTATGTGATCCTGTGATACAGATAAATGATGCTGGTGTGAATATGGTGCCACAGGATGCCACTTCTGCATGGATGAGAATCTGAATGTTACCTGGCATTGCAATGTGCAAGTGCTGTTTTGTAATAAATTATTATTATTATTATTAATAATAATAATAATAATAATGGATGTGAAAACACAGGACTTCCAATAGAAGGACACAAGGTAGTATAATGTCCTTAACTTCAATTCTTTTCTCTGTACCCTTCTCATGGTAGATTTGGATTAGGTATTAAAAAGGAATTTTTTATGGTGAGGGTGGTGAGACTGGCACAGCATGCCCAGAGAAGCTGTGAATGCCCCATCCCTGGAAATGTTCAAGGCCAGGCTGGATGGGGCTCTGTGCAACCCGGTCTAGC
>VXBC01011971.1:157945-224779 GCA_013399945.1 Ploceus nigricollis
CCTTTTTTTTTTCCCGCGTGTTCCTGTGGTGTGGTGTGGGGGGGGTGTGTGTGTGAGCCTGTGAGCAAGACGAGTGAGGGAGTGGGAAGCGGGGAGGGCGGTGGGGGGAAAACGCACACCGAGGCACAGAGCTCGTCGGAGCAGGAACAGCGAGGAGCCGGGAGTCCAGCCGCAGGCAGCGGGGAGTGGAAATTTACAGCTGCTTGTGAGCGCCTGTGCATGTCCAAGTGATCCTTTCTGCTCACGCTTTTCCAGAGGCTGACGGCCGCTCGGCAGGGGAAGAGCGGGAGGCCGAATCGCGGGATCCCTGTGCTCTGCCGCTTGTCGGCGATCGGCGGGGGGAATAAAGCGGAATTAAATGGAAGATCACTGAAGGCGGCTGCTGGCGGCGCGGGCTGCAGGGAGGCGGCAGAGCTGTCTTCAGCACCTGGCCATGGGGCTGCGCCGGGCTGCCTAGGAGCCCCCACCTTTCGACTCGCGGTAAGTGTCAGCCGAGGTGATGTCCTCCGAGTGACGGAAAGTTGAGTGATTTAATGAAACTTTCTTTTTTTCCAGTTAGCACCGACCTTTCGGTAATAAACCGCTTGCCTGTTTGTTCTCGATAGTTAGGCTGGTAGCTTTTTATAGCTTTGTAAACTGTGTTACCAGGAGTGGCTCTAATGCAGGCAACCCTAAACAATACTCCTCCTGTTACATAAGGCGCTGGCTCTGCGACCAAGCACTCCGTGTCCATGGAATATCTCTGGAAATGGCTTTATTTACAGTGTGGTTTCCAAAAATAAAATATCTGCAATATATCATTTCTCCTGCTCCTCTCCGCGGGCTGCCTGCAGCTGCGGACTGGCTCTTGAGATGCAGAGGAATGAGAGCGTGGCCACTTGCATAAGCCAGGGGGAAGGACATGAAGGGAAGATGAGCGTGCGTGTGAACTGCCACAAGAAGCAGCGTATGTAAATGACCCAGCTCCTCGTTTGCAGCCGATAGGTTTGTCCACTTGAAATGCTGATTCTGTGCCATGGGCGATTCATGAAGTCTTTATCAGGCAGAACTTTAATGGAGCTTAAGGGAAGTTGGGGTCTTTCTTAAAAGCAAAGGCTCTTTCTTGGGCTAATATTACGAGTAAAGTGAAATTACTGCTATAGAAAATTATTTAATCCATTACGAAGCTATTGAAAGTATCACAGCGGACTTGCTACGAACTTGATCAAGTGAATTCTGTGTAGAGAGGTAAGTTTACTAATACTGGACCAAATACAAAAGTAGTATCCATGTTCCTCACTAATGAATTTAGAGGAAGTCCTATTCCCTCTTGGCTGCTGCCTGTGTTATTTAAATTATGTTACCAGTTTCCATTATTTCTGCAGTTACTATTCCTACTAGAAATGAATATTTAACTTAGTTTTCCTTTTTCTTAAGTAAATGAAAAGCTGTTAAGGGCTCTTCTGTTAGAATTGTGTGTACTTCAGAGACATTAGTTAAGAGAGCTCCTTCTGCCTGACTGAGTTTGTGGGAGTTTTGCTATGGACTACAGTTAGGCATGGAATTGAATTCTTAATCTTTTAGGTTTTAAAGATCTCTGTGGTAGCAAATGCAAATTGGGATTCCAAATATTCTTGACTTCTCAATTCTGCAAATTTGGTGGCTGTAAAATCTCTGGTTTCGTATATTTCTAGTTTAATTGAACGTGAAGTAATAACCTACCACTTCTAGCTAGTTCATTAGCATGATTGGGAGAGCCTATGTGATCCTGTGATACAGATAAATGATGCTGGTGTGAATATGGTGCCACAGGATGCCACTTCTGCATGGATGAGAATCTGAATGTTACCTGGCATTGCAATGTGCAAGTGCTGTTTTGTAATAAATTATTATTATTATTATTAATNGTATTTTGTTTGTATTACCACACACTTATACCCCCTTTATGATCATCACTGCCTCATTCTGGGTATGGTTGGTGAATATCTGAGCTGTAGCACCTGCTCCAGCACCCTGTCTCTACCCTCCTTCCATCCCCTTCTTTCCCTCTTGTGCTGGTACAGCTGTAGACTATATTTGGGCAGAACTGAACTGGAGACCTGTGTGACCTTTTTTTTTTCCCCAGCAGGCTATTTCTTGTTAACCTGGGTCACTTCCCTGACCTGGCTCTCCATATGGCCCTGCAACTGCTGAAAGGCTCCCACAGAGGGTGTAGGGATGTGAATACATGTGGAGCAGGGTGTCACCATCATAGAACAAAGCATCTATCAAAATAAATTGCCTCAGTGACCAGATTGCTTTTTGGTGTTTCATTTTATCCCATGTTTGCTGAAAGACTATACATGTAGGGGGTTTTTGGGTTGTTTTTTACTAAAGTGACATTCAAGCACTCAGTTAAAAAGAGTTAATAATTTTTTAAAGTGCTTCCATAGAGCTGCACCACAGCACTTGAGTGGAGCATCACCATGAGTGCCTTCAGTTTCATTACAGTATGGAACAACTGTGTGATATTATTATTCTCATTCTGTAGAGCTGATCAGATTAAGGGCAGAGCTGCCTACTTCTTTTCCATGTCTGATCTTCAGGATGCTTGCCATCTGCTAAAAAAGTGACATCTGTGGTGATGGTAGGCATTTCTGTGATGTTTTGTGTGTTCAGGTGAAGTTTCAGCTAATATCCATCTTCATTTCAGGTAATGCAACAAGTAGGCAACATCAAAGCTTATGATGAGTAAATTCTTGAGTTTTTGGAAAAGTCAAGTTGCCAAGCAGAGATGGCATTCATTCACCCTAAACATAAAATTGTCCCATCTTCTGCTAATCTTTTGTCTCATTTGCAGTGCACCTTCCAAAATCTGCAACTCATTGAGAATGTGCAGAGTAGTTGCTTGTTCCATGGCCTTGATTCCTCTGCGTATCAAGTAAAATGTGGATTGTGTGAGGGGACTGCACTGGGGAGGGCGAAAGGACAAACTGGGCTTCTCTGGGTGCTCACCACACATCTCCTGGTTTGAGTACATTGCTCTGTCATTGCAACAGCTTCCCCAAATATGGCAGGAGGGAAAAATGAGGACCTCTTCCATTATGTGGAGACTGAATTAGACAAAATGATGAAGAAAGTGTGCTAACTCAGGACCAGGACCTATGTGGGTCATAGGCACACTGCAGTGAATGGGAAATGAAGGTCTTTTTTTCCATTCCAGAAACTCTCACACGGTATGAGTTATTGAAGTGTTTTGATTCTGTTCAATAACTTGATGAAGGTTGGGAGCTAAGGCAAGACAAATGTCCGATATTCCATGGGAAGGAAAATTTTTTTCTCATTTATTTTTGAAGACCAAATGTTTTGTCCTGAGGAGCATCTGCAAAGAGTGCATGGATGGGCTCACGTGCTCTCTTCCATTCTTGCTTTTGTGGGCAGGAAGAAGCCTTTGTTACTGAGCTGCTTCACTGAGTCACTTCATAGTGGGATGGGCTGCTGAGCAGAGTGGTGTTGCTGTGTGCATTTTTCTTTCATTGTGCTTACAAGTTCAGTTGCACTATAATATTTTGAGGAAGTATATGACTTAAAAGCAGAGAAATTGTGGAGAGTGCCTACAATCAGAACTAGATCTCTTTCTGTACTTTATAGCTGTGCTAAATTTTTTAAAGTACATTCTCTTTATGAGCAGATAAACTGGCAGAAGAGATATTTTGAAGCCTGATAAAGTGTCGGCTTTGTTGTCACGTGATCTAGGTTGCATTCCTGACACAGGCACTGTTTTTTTTTAATGTGGCCTTGGGTAAGTCTTGTCATCTCTCTGTGTTTCAGCTTTTCCCTTTGCAGAGGAGACAGAATAAAAGCAGATAGCTAGGTTTTATGAAATTGTGTTTTCCATCTTGGTTAAACATGTGTAGAATTGGAGACGTCTGAGAGACTGTATGCCTTGAATATGAGGGGATGTTAACTTTGACAGGCTACTGAATACCCTAAAAGTCATGTAAACCACATCCAGCTCTGGATTCAATTCACTGCTTTAGTCCGTGTGGGTTTTTTTCCTTTTTTCCTGACTTGAACAGAAACAGGCTGACATTTAGAAAGTGGTTCATTATTGTTTCCTTTTTGGTGTTTCTGTGGCTTATCTAATATAAAATCAGTGCCATTTTTTTCTTCCAAACAAAGATGGAATGATATTCCATGAATGTATTTTTGTAAAAGTAGAGTTTCTAAAATGTCCTGGACACTCCAACTCTGGTGTCTGAAATGTCATGTTCACGCTGATGGAAACAGGAGGCTTAGGAAACTTCATTTCCTCCTACAGCACTGCCGAGGCATTTTCCTCATGACTGGGAGAGACAATCTCTGAGACCAGGAGAGTTGGTCTGGTAAGATACAGCTGTTTCTTTCCTTGGTCTCATAAGCTCCTCTCAAGAGCACCAGTGAAATAACATCATCAAAACTAAATGTTTCACAAGTTGGCTGGTTCTCCATTGTGAATTCAGGAGTGTCCACAATCCATTTTTGATGTTATGAAAACGTATGTTGAATAACCATTAGATGGAAAAAATTTTCCTAGAAAGTGGGAAAGAAAGGGGTTCATTCAGTCCTGTCCCTTGCTGCCAGACAGCAGTGTCAAAAATTTATGAACAGATGCTCTGTAGTGTGCCTGGTAGATTAGGTCATTTCAAAACCTCAAAGCTCCAATGGGTGGAAACCTTTACATTTCCAGCTGAAGTTTATACATCAGCAGTTTTTAGCCATTTGGTTCTGCATAAATAAAGTGTGATTGTTATTTAAGCTGAAATAGCTGTTATTTCAGCTTTCCTGTATTTTTATTTTAACTTATGACGGTGGGCACTTTTAGCCTCCAAGATGTGCTGGTCTTCCCATTTTTCTGGCCATCCAGTGTGCTTCTCTCCATCCGCTCTAACCTCTGTTGATTCTGCTTGACTCTGGGTGTTCAGGGCTGTGTACAGTGCTCCGTATGAAGGTCTATCAAAACTGTGTACAAAGGCATAAATGCCTTTGGATTTCTACTGACCATTATTTTTGTGATTCATCACAGATTTGTGTCAGTCTTTTTCACATCTGTAAAGTGCTTGTGTGTTTGTATATGTCAACAGCTGCTTGCTTTCATCATTTCTCATGGTAAGTCCTCAGCTTGAAGCAGATATCCATAGAATGTTTTGGGTTGGAAGGAGCCTTTAAAGGTCATCTAGTCCAATTCCCTCTGTCATGGATGTCTTCAACTAGATCAGGTTGCTCAGAGTCCTGTCCAATCTGATCTTGAATGTTTCCGGGGATCTGGAATATCTACAAACTGTGTCTCGTCTACCGTTCAGCATTACCCGATATTTTCTACTCTTAACTTTTATCCCATTTTTATTACCTTTGTTCTTGACTCCATCCAGTTTCCCAGGTGATGATATTCCAGTCCTGTTATGTGTTGATAATATTTTTCTATTTTCAGTCACCACAATTTTTGGATAGGCTCTTAATTTCTATGCCTCTCTAAATATAATCCCATCCACAGATTGCTCTTGCCTTCTCAGTCAGATGATATGGTAATTTTATTTTTTCAACTAATTTTTTGGTACTATATTCAAATCAGTGCATTTCCATGTTAGATACATGGATTCTACTCTGTTTTCTCTGTTTAAAATATATTTATAAGGGATTGTGGTATGAGCTACCTTTGGTGAGCCTGTGTTGCATTTTTTTTCAGTTGTCATTCATCTTAGTTTTTCAGTTATTTTTAGGCTGGTTTCTTAAGAGAATGAAGCTTATGTGGTCACACTGTCCATTTCTCATCCTAATTCTCTTCTCATAGTAACTTTTGAACTTACTGTGAAATTTCAAGCAACATTGACAGAGGACTAGATGCCTGGAAAAAAACAAGTTCCAAAAAACATACTGAAAATAAGTGATGTAAATAAGAAGGCCTCTAAACCAAATTAGTGCCTATACTGAACAGAAAACCTTCCAAGAAAAAGCTTAGAGAGCAGAGAGCTGATACAAAGAGGAGGCCAGGACAGAAATGCCCAGCTGTGATAAAAGCTTCTTTAATAAGAGCTTATGCTTTCTTTGATTCTGGAAACTCCAGTCATGGGGAGCAAAGCTGGAGGAGAGGAGTTCTTGTTTTGCCACTTGCCTTATTGGATAGCCAGCCATAAGACTAAGGGATACAACTCCCAAGTCTCACAGAGTGACTTTACCCCCATGTGCTTCTGCCTGTAGTTGTGAACAGCACATGTCCCCCTGGAAGATTCCTGCATGGGAACCAAAAGGTTCTGCAGCTGCCAGTATGTATTTTCTGAAGTGATGGATCATATTTTGGCAGGTTAAAAACCGTATCCTGAGAAGGGATAAATCCAAAAATGTTATTTCATGCATATCTGTGGCTCTTCCCCGTTTTCTTTCTGTCCCCTTCCACTTGCATATAGCAGAGGCTTTGCTTTGTATCTAAGACTTTGTATCTAATGAAGTAATGCAGAGACTTCGCTCTGTTCAACAGAGCAAGGAATTAAACAGGTTCTTGAGTCCCTTCCTGCCCTATTATTGGTGTTTTTGCTGTTGTGATTAAGATGCTGGTAGGGTATGTAGTGGGAAAAAATGGTATTTTATTACCGAGCAATGCTCTGGTGACTTGCTGGTGATCCTGGAACTATGCAGTGAAAAAGTGCTGGTTCTATGGTAAAATTAGTGATTATTTTAAATACAGACACATTACTCTAGACAGCCATGTAAGTTACTTTTTGAGAGGAAATAATAGTTTGTTGTCAGCATTTCAGTTAGAAATGTGAATTTCATTTTTTAAAAATCTCAGAACCTCCAGCTCATGAGTACTTAATTTAAAAAATCAATTTATCTCCCCCTTTGCTTTTCTTTGTTTGAAGACTTCTGAGAAGAAAAGATGAAGGGATGACTTTAGCAATTTGAACATACCTATCCTACCCTGGATGAAAATAATTATTTTCTGAAATACAACTTGCCTGTTAAGCTCCTGATTTCAGACTCTCTCTCTCTCTTGCATCATCATATCCTCATGCCATGCCTTCAGGATAACAAAAACATGCAGAATCAGGTCCTTCTCAAAGTGTATTGTGAATTATTAATCTTCTATTTGCACCACATTTGGGATTACAGAGTGCTTGGTGCTTGCTAGCAGCGTCTAAACAACTTTATTGTGTAATACTGGCATCACAGTCTTTTCCAGTGCTTGTGTGTAGCTGAGTGTGCCCCAAAGGGTGACTTGTTAGGACACCCAGCCTTCAACCTTGCACCTTGTCAGGCTGAGGTGAGACTCTGCTCTGGTGACTGGTGCTGCCAAAACTTGCACCTCTGAGCTGCATGACAGCAGGACTCTGCAGCTGGGAGCTCAGCTGAGGAGTGAAGGTCATGTAACCAAAACTGGAGAAATAAAAATTAGTTTGAACAGGACTGTGAGGAGCTTGAAAATGGGAACGCAAAAGTGGTGAGGTTTCAGACACTGAATGTGAAAATATCTCTGTAAAACTGACCTAGCAACAAATGAGAAGCTGTATACAAACTCACCTATTTTGGGCATTGTAAAAGAACTTTCGGTTTAAATAAGACATTCAAAAATATTTCCTGTGTGTCATAGAAACTCTTCCTGTAAAGATACACTGCAAAAGTGTTTTTAAGTGTTTTTAAATTAGATATTAGGACAAAGTCTGTATAGATTTTGCTTTTAAAGTTTGAATTCTGTACTTGGCTGTTTTATATGGTTACTATTTATAGTTGGGATAGAATGTATGCCTAATCTGGGTATTAATTCCGTAGGTTATTTGGGGATTAGTAACACATGGATGTATGGCTCAAATGGGATCATATTTCCTGATGAACTCTGCAGTGTGCCCATAGTAACAATGAAGCATGAGAGGAGTTGGTTCTTTGGGACCACTGGTTTTCTTTACGCTGTGTGTATTGTGCTTCGTTAGTTCTCTAGTTTGAAACCTCTCGTATAAAGCTTTTTTTAATTGCAAATGTTGGAGAATAATGGGATTGGAGTGGTTTGTGTGCGTATTTATGTTTTCACCACTAATTGTACAAATGTGTGTGTGGAGGAATTGTGATGTTTTTCTTTTGTTGTGGAAGGAGATGAAAGTTTGAGATTATTTTTTGCTTTTTGGTTTGTTTTCTTTTTCCTTTTACCTATTTTTTATTGTACAAATGGGAATGCAGTCCAGAACAGTGCTGAGCTTCTAACCAGAACATATTCCCATCTGTAGTCAGTCATTGACTTCAATAGATCTTTGTATTGGACCCTCAGCAAAACTCATAAGAATTCACAGCCTAAGCAGAAACTGAGCTGCTTGGTTTCTTTCTTATATAAATACATTGATGTAGTATTTGCCTTTCTAACCATACAGAAGAAGAATGTTTTAAATTAAACAAACTGAGCATTTTCATTAAAATGCTCAATCTGTCATTTAAATGTCATGAATAAGTTTGTGTTTATATTTGGGCCTGATCCTCTGTTCTTTCTTTAACTCAGGCAATGTTCTACACAAGTGAGATCTGACCCACAGATTCTTGAAGTCTGTCAGACTTAGGGCATAACTTAAACTGTTTCCTCTCAAGGTACCCCAGGCTGATAAAACAAAGCAACTGAAGAAGAAGGAGACATGGCAGAGAAGCTAGGACTCTAACTTGCAATGCTTTCTTTAAACATAGGGTGCTTTTGGTGTGCTGGCATCTACAGCTGGTTTTCTGCACTGTGATGGAGCTGGTGAAGTCTGACAGAAACCCATATATGAAATCTAGTGGAGCTTGCCAGATGTGCATTGTCCAAAATACGCTGGACATAGGCATGGACTTGCTGGAGTGCTGACCTGTAGGTCAGAGCTTTCTGCAGGGAGCATCCAGCTTCTGTGCAGGTGCTGAGTAGTTGCTTTTTGTGTTCTAATGGTGCCTTGCAAATCCTCAATGAACTTGTATGACTTACACATGAGAACTTTCACTGCTCCACTGGGTGGCTGAAGCAAAGTGTAGTGCCTGAGGTGCAACCTTTTCTTGTTCATAGTGTCTTTGTGTGTTTTTATTGCGTTTTTGTATAAACCTTAAAAGCTGTTTTTGCTTGTTGTTTGATTTAAGGCAGTCCTCTTCTATCCTGAAGGAAGAAATCCAGGTGAAGGAAGACCATGCCTTTGTTTAGTAAATCGCACAAAAATCCTGCTGAGATTGTGAAAGTTCTGAAAGAAAACATGGCCATATTGGAAAAACAAGAGAAAAAGACAGACAAGGTATGAGGTAACATTGTAGAAGACCAATAAGGTTTTTATGCTGGGAGAACAGCAGAATAAAGGGAATAACATTGTGTTTGGTCACTGCCCTGATTCTGCAAATGCTTGCCTGTGGATGTAGCTGTGTGTTTGAATGGTTCTGCTGAAATCAGGGGGCTTTTGCATAAATAAAATACATAAAATCTGGGGGTCAGACAGAAAATGCTGAGATCCAGGAGCCTCAGCCAAAACAAAGGGTGATCTTCCACTACTTCAAACAGTAATGAATCTAGCAAAACAGCTTGGAAGGCTGTGTGAAAACTATTGTACTGTTAATGGTGTTTGCAGGATAACAAATGAGGTTGCCAATTAATGTGTAGGTACCCACAGAGAAAAACTCTACTTCTGATGCACACTGTTTCCAGAAACCAGGAAAGCTGTATGTGTCCAGATGTGTATAAAAGAGATCTCACTCTGTTCATCCTTTCTAATATTCTGGATGCCAGTGCTTCCTAAAAGAACTGTGCTACTCATTTTCTATTTATAATGCTAGGCTTTTGCTTATATTACTGCTCTCTTCTAATTCCATGACACAGACTCGAGTTACTTTGGCTGCTTTTCCAGTCACCACTTGACAGGTGCACCCCAACACACAAAATGCTCCCAGTTAGGAATTTGAGCTTGCATAAAATTTTTCTAATTTTTTTTAATCTGAGACTCTGGCCCTCTACACTCTTGCTGTCATAGAAGTATATGGTTTTAGTTAACAACAGACTAACTTTAAGTTAAAAGTGATTGTCAGTGGAAGCAGAAATAGCTGATAAGGGACACTAATACATTTTCCATGGAGCTGATGTTTGCATGCATGCATGTTGTGCTTCCCCCACCTTGTGCAGGAAGTTTTATGAAAACAATCCCAACCCAAAAAGTAGGCGTGGAGCCCTTCGCACCCATAGTGAAATCCTCTTGAAACTTTTTGGTTCAAAGCAAGTAGCTCAGAGTGTGTTAATTACGTAAGGTAAGTGACGTGGATTTCTGGGAGGTCTCTAGTGTTTGATGTTTCATTCTGAAATACCTTCAGTAATCTGAGAACGGAGAGAATTCGACTCTGAATTAAAACATAAAATAAGTAACTAAATAAATCAACAGAATCTGTTCTGCCCTGCTGAATTCATCCTTTGGAGCCTGATTAAAGAAGACTTTCAAAGCAGAAGCTCCATATTTGGGTTTCTTTTTGATCTACTTTGCAGAGTGACTCCTCAGGGTTGTGGTTTTGAGAGTTTTTGGCTTTGAGCTGGTTTGTATATTTGGGTGTCAGTGACAAGGAAAAATTCAGACTTCTTAGAAAATTGAGTGCTCAATGTAAATTTTTCATAAAAGTCAGAACAGCTGGTGTGTGTTTTCCTCAGAGAACAAAAGATACAGAATGTTTCCCTGGCGTATTAGAACGGAAACAGCTCGTGAACTTAGTGGTGCCTGTTTCACAGGAAGAGGCTGATTTTCACTTAGTTTTTGTGTACTTCATTGCTATGGGGTAGAGGCTGTTCCTGGGGTGATCAGGGGATCGATCAGGTGATCCTGGGAGTGATCAGGGGAGAGCAGAGAGGGGGACAAGGCAGTCCCTTCAACAGCAAGGCAGAAGGTGAGGAAAGCCTTTTTTTGCATAGGTTTAAGCTTATGTGGCCTGTTGACTGAGGGCTTTGTACTGTAATGTCAAGGAAGCACACAGCGTCCTTTTCCTTGCAGAAGGAAAGGTTAGAGACTCCTTGGCAGTTCTGCCTTTCATCTAAAGTGTTCCACTGAGCTGTCCTGAAATAAATACCTACTAAAGAAAATAGCTAAATTTATTCTCCTGAGTTTATGGAAGTAAATCATTAGGATTATCTTTACTACTGAGATGATGATAAATTTTAAAAACTGGCAGGAAAAATAGCTCTTGCAAAACCACCCAGCCCAATCACACCTGCTGCTATCCATTCAGGTTTGTGAACTTAGTAATGCCATTTCTAAGTGTTGTTTGCAGTTTGAGTTGGAGAAGAAAAGACAATAGGAAGACTTTCAGTGGCCCACAGGTTTTCAAAATATACTCAGTAATGCTAATGAGTAATGTCTTTTCATGAGAATGATTGGAGAAATGCAACTGAAAACAAAAGCAAAGAGAAACAAAGCACATTGCTGTACTCTGTGCACTTGAAAATCTAGCAAGGTTTTTAACTTTACCTCCAATTTGATTTCTGGAGGGAGAAGAAATTTGTCAAACTTTCATGAATGGGCCTAGAGGTTTAGCTACTGCAAGAGCCAGAAACCCTGGATGTCTCAGCTGGGTTTGGACCCTGTAGCCCTGTGCCCTGAGAAGTTTGTGACTCAGGGCTGTCCAATTTTTCAGATTTCTAGCTCTTAGTCTGCTGTAAGAACTAAAAGGGTACTGTTATGCCTCACCATAAAGCCAAGGTTCCCAGCACTTCCAGGGTACAACTCCAGAGCATCTCTGATTTTGCGTGCAAAGTAGTTTCCAACTAGGACTTACTTCAGATGGTTAAACAAGAAGATTTATCCTGTAACAATTAAGCTGTTATTGTAGTACAGCCAATGTGGTATGTGGGTTGAGACAGCTAAAAGCTGCTAATACAGGCAGAATTGGCAGAGAAGTGGGGCAAAGCCTGAATTAACTGCAGGGCTGGCAGAGAACCTCCTTTCCTTTTCCAGCTGAGAAATCGTGAGTATGAGGTGAAGATGCCGTGGGCAGCCAGGAGGGCACACGGTCAGACAGAGAGGGGCTTGATGCTTCTAATACAACTTTGTGCAACTTTCAGCAGGAGCCATTTGTGTCTTAGAGGGGATGTTTTAAAATAATGCAGAAAGGATCATTCCTGCCAAGCTATGAAGTGCACAGGTAGAGGGAACTTTGCAGCAGAGCAGTTAAGACTTGTCAGGTAATGGGAAGAGGGTGGAGGATATAACTTGATAGACAGGACGCAGAGAAGTCAGTTGTAAGCGTAAAGGAAATTATACATCTTTTCTCAGGCATTTACACATGCACACATGATATACAGAGGTTTGCACTCTTTCTTCATGATGCTTTTTGTTACTCACGGGGTAGTACCTATTCAAGCTTTAACTAAACTCTGTTGACTGCACTAGCATCTGTCTCCTTAGATAAGGATTGAATTTGACCCACTTTCTCCATGTGTCCAATTTTTTTTAAACTATTAATGTGTGTTGTGTTGCCATAGTGCTTTCTGATGCTTTTAAAACACTCCCAACTGAAAAACAGGCTAAATTTTGATGTTTGGTTCTTACTTTTATACGTGGGCTTTCTTGTTTGTTTGCTTGCATGGATATTTGCATGCTTAAAGCTTTGCCATTTCTCAGCTACATTTTGATGGTTGATAGACCACAGGTTGAGAAGTGCCAGCGCATCTGGCTCCTTTTCCTCTGAAGTGCTCTTTCTAATACCTTGTTTTTACAAATTTTTTAAAAAATATCTATTTTAAAGAAGGGATTGCAGAACTGGCAAATTTAATGCAAAAATTGGGAGATTAAGTAGGGTAAGACAGAGGTGAAAAAGTGGACTAAAACATTCTTTATCAACAATCCTCTCTTCCAAAATCTGAAATAAAATAAGGTGTTCTTGGAGCATATACAATTGCTGACATCCTGTTTGGGCTTTGATGTGGTGAAGAACAATTAATTAAGTTTTATTGCAGTATTATATAAATGTCATTACAATTTAATCTCAGTCATGTAGAACAAATCAGTCCTTGAATTTAAAGAGAAATGCCTACTCTGGAGCTACCTAGAAAAGCAGGAAGGTATTTAAATACATAGGAAAGAAAGCCTTCAGAGCTTAGGCTCTCTTCCTTCTTTCTGGTACAAACTCCTATAGCATTTGGAGGATGCATGTAAATAGGGATGAAGAGAAGAGAAGCCATACTACCAAGAGGTCATATCTGTTGAACCTGAGGAAGAATGGACAGCACGTGGCACTCTGGTCACACTGCTTCATTTGTTACTGGTGTGTCTTTGTTGATGGCTTTTGTAAAGGAACATTGATGGAAAGGATGCCTGACAAACCTCACAAAAATAGAGGTGTGGCATCCTGACTTCTCAAAGCCTTGTGTTCAGCTGCTGAGCCCAGTCAGCACAAAGCAGTGCGGGTGGCATCCAGTTTGTCACTGAAGGATGTCCTTGAACACATCACCCTCCCGCTGCTAACCAAACACCTTGGGGTGTGGCAGCCTGACTCAGTGCCATCTGCAGTGCCTACAGGTTTGGTAACATTTTCTGAACCTGCCCTGCAGCAAAAGCCTTCCAAGTGTCACAGGCTTTTAATTTAGTGCAGCAAACGGATCTGAGGTTGGTTGAAACTTGGTCTAATCTTTGCATGTGGTCTAGATGGGCTGAAAGATTTGCAGTTTCTGGTATAGCTGATCCAAGACAAGGGTTTATTGTGGAAAATGAACCCAAATGCGTTAGAGCAGGTTCAGAGCACTGTGCTGAGTGCTTTCCTGTCAGGCAGAGCTGCAGGCTGCAGTGCCTTTAGTCAGTGTTCAGAAGCACAGTGAAACGAGATGTAAAAATAACCTGAAATGTTGCGCTTCTGCCCCTTTCACTTAAATCTCTCTAACAAGACTGCTCGTTCAGGTAGGTCACTGCAATCTGTCCTCTCTTTCATCTCCACATGCTGTAACAAATTTGGTGCTGTTCAGAAGGGTCAGGAGAGCAGCATTTTATTAAGGCTACAAGCAAAAGACTTCAAGATATCTGGAACAAATACTTCTATCAATAAATCCTGCTCTTTTACATAGCAACAAGGAAGCCATTCCTGGCTGCTGTTCACCTTGCTGGCTGCTGTGTTGGTAAAGCTCTGGGGACTGGTGTGTGAGATGAGGTGCATGCGGAGGGCTCTGTGTGCATTTGCATGGAAGAACAGTGGCGTGACTGCCGGGAACGTGCATACTCATGGATGTGATTCTGCAGCTGCCAGATCCAGTTGCAAAATTGCTTTCCATTTCATTGCTGCACACTGAAACCAAGGGAATGAGATAAGAAGGGTTTGGCACCCCTTCCCCCTAGCTCTGCGTGTCCTGGGGTTTTGTGGAGCGTTTCATGTTTCAGCTTCCCTGTTCTGCTAAGGCCTGTTATTGCTCTAGAGGTGGGAGAAACTCCAGATACTATCAGGTTCTGGTGCCAAGAGTTTAAACCTGTCTCTTCTGGTTGCTTTTATTTTATAAGGAGCTTCAGAACCTTTAGTTTTGTCTTAATTGCAGGCTGAACAGTGGGAAAGGACTTTATGTCCAGGTGGGGCGAACCTGTCCTCTCCATTTGATCATGCATCCTTTTAAAAGGCGTTTCCCTGCTGTGCTTGCTTGCCCAAATTGTCTTTGCCAGCTTCCTTGAGTACTAGTCCATAGTGTTTTGCTAAATAACAGACCTCAGGCCTCCTGATCCAAAATATCCGCAGTTTGGCCCTGTAGATCCATTCAGCATGAAATTGCATCAAGAATAAGTCATTTGGGGTGATCCTGAAGTTACGTGGTTGTTTGATTCAGATTCTGCTAATGGCTTTTCTTGGGAATCCTTACAGTGGCTTGTAGAGAGAGCTGCATTGGCACTGCTTTTTAGGAGAAAAATTGGTTTGAATCACACAGTGAGAATATTTTTAAATCAGATAAGACTGAATCAAGGAGCTTTATGCTTTTAGTTGCAATATATAGCATGGAGTACTGGCAGATCACTGAATCACACGTTAGAGTATTTAACATCGCACTGGCAGACATCTCTGTGTGTTACTGTCTGCTGCTGTGCAAGAGAGAAACAGTTCATAGAGAGATTTTGGACCTGGAAATGTGCTAGGTACACAAACAGAACCAGTATGTGCCTATTTGCCATATTCTTATGGCTCTCCTCTCCACAGCCTATCCCACACTTGAAGATCAATCAGTCTTTCAGGGAAGATTTCTTTCATATAGAATTTCAGGGAATCATTTTTTTGTAAGCTCCTTTCTTTGTGTTATGTTCCCGTTAAGTCAACAGTGACAAAACTTTGATCTGTGAGGAAAATAAACCGAGACAACAATCTTCAGCTTATAAAATTTCCAGCTCTGGTTGAAGCTGTCAGTAGGTTTGGAAAGACACATAAATACTGACCAAAAATCAGCTTTATGAGGAGGGGATGTTGAACGTGTTTATAATTTAGCATAGAGAAGTTATGCAGGCCTATCTATACTGTCTGTTTTCCATCTCCAAGGCTGTTGTAGATCATCTAGTCCAGTAGGGTTGGCAGAGTAACCCAAGGATTGTTAGATTTCAACATTTACACAAAATCCCGTCTTTCAAAATGGACCCAAAAACCTTATAGTCATTATAAACTATATTCTGTGGATGCAGAGTCAGTTCTTGTTGGAAAGAGACTTGTTGGAAAGACCAGAAACTTGGCTTAGGAAGTTGAGATCCTGAAATCTGTGCAGGGACAGCAGTGCAAATGCTAAACTCCTCCTGCATGTGCTGGGAATCAGCTTGCGTTTCATTCTCACTTTTTTGTCCCTACCTGCAACTTTTGACTGTCCAAAGTTCAGCATATCCCACTTTTGACATTTGTATGTCTATGTATAGGCTGTTCTGTTTAGGATTGTGTGTTTAGTTTTCTCCTTTCCTCCTTTTTCCTCTCTATTCACAAGAGCCTCTCTAAATATAATGGCATAAATTCAGTCATGATGGAAAGGACTTGTACCTAGAGAACAAAAGGAAAATCTGCTGGAAATAAGATTGTGCCTAATTGCAAGAGTAAGGCAAATGGCTGAAATGCTTTGATATTTCATGAAATAGTTTATTTTACATTGTAACTTCTGCTGGAGTGATGGTTGCAGCACTTTGCTATTGTTGCTCTTGCCACTGATGGAAAAGAAAAAGTAGCATGGAAGTCATAATAGACTTAGGGATTTCTAGTGAATCCTTTTTATTTTTTTGTCGCTGAAATTCTGTTTGCGGCACCGTTGGGGGGAGGATGTCTTGCTGAGGCTTTTTGTTGGTTTTTGCAATTTTTCCTAAAGAGGCTCAGGACTGGTCTGACTTCTTATGCAGATATGTTTCTGTCATCTTGTATTTTCCATGTATTTGAGTGAATAAATGTGCTTTGTTGTTTGTTTTGGATAGATGTTGGGTCTTTGGATCTTGGAATGTTTTTCTCTGAGTATTAAGAAAGTTTCCATCCCAGAAACAGTGCTTATGTACTTAAAGTATTATTCTAAAATTGCTGTGAGATTAAGTGAAAATGCCAAAACGGAGGCTGTTAATTTAAGAATCTGTGTTTGGGATTATGGTTTTCCTTCAGATATATTGTGAGGGATATCCACTGAGGAGCGGTCCTTAGATTTGACCGTGAATAACTTTTGGTGGAGAGTTGCACATCAAAACACAGACCATGGAGAGGCCATGAAGGGGGAGGAAATGACAGATGAAATGTAAATTACATGTGGAAAAGCTGAGGAGAGAGTGGATGGGATGGCAGGTGATTAGAGAAATGCAGCTGTGGTGGCCACTTCTGCCCATCAGCACCAGTGTTCTATGTTTCATTTTCTCACACTGCATTTTTTGGCCTCCTTTTTGAGAATTAAACCTAAAGCTGAGTCCTGCAGACCTTTTTTCTGCATATCAGAAAGGACTACTTATACTTAAAAGCAAAGTTATTAATTTTTTTTTTTAACTACAGAATGCCAGAGATATTCACACCCAGCCCAGCAGAAAGGGTGGAAAGCCAAAAATGTATGGTCTTTTTCTTTGAAATGAAAATATTTTCCTAGGTCTTATAAAGATTTAGAGCATTAGTTTCTAAGATAGAGCCCCTGTTGTTAATCCCATCTGTACTCTGTGGGATATCTCAAGTGACACACGACTAACATTTGAGGTAAAAATAGGCTCTTTTGCTGGGTGATGGTGAGGAACATCAAGACTTCTGCTGTTAGAAGTTATCACACAGTCATGCTCATTTACACACTGCTCACGCTGACCTATCTCAACCAGCAGAAAACTGCAAGTAGGTACAAAGAGATTGGAGGAGAGCAGTTCTTTATGCTGTGCAAAATCAGTGCTTAAATCTTCCAGGTAGCTGCAATGTAAAAGTGGCTTTTTACTGTAGTTGGTTTTGGTTTTGATTTTTTTTAAGACTTCCAGGTTTTTTGTATCATTTTTATTCACTAATGTGAATAAAATCTGTGATTGAAATGTTGGGAGATCAGCAGCAGGTGAGAGATGACACTTCAGAGCACTGTGGGGTTATGTTATGCAGATTGATGGGGTGGTATTTGAAAGCATGATATTTTTCCTTTCAATATATGTGAGAGATATATAGAAATTATTGATGTGGCTTTGAACATCCACTAATTTCCCATTAGCTTTTACAAATCACTCTTGGGTTTTCTGTGTTTGTCTTGAATTTTTTTTCACCTGCTATGCTAACAAAAGGCTAACTTCAAGTTAAGATTTTTCAAAGATGTGAAATGCTGTCCTGTCTTCAGCATCCTGCCTGTCTGTTTGCTGTCATTCTCAGCTTTGCTTTCAAACCTGTTCCTTACTTCCTTCCCACTCCCTGCCAAACAATCCAATTGGCCTTGCTGCTGGTCATGTGTGTATTAAATATAACCCGACCCAGAAGGAGCTGTTGCCTCCATAGCCCCATGGCTGGAGCAGGTGGGATTTACAGCACACACATCCACATGAAAAAAAATGACTAATTTTCTCCACGGAGTCTTTATTTATTCAAAGTGGAGCAAAACTGTGAGGAGAGCATGAGCCAGAGCTGCCATGCTGCAGCCAGCAGTCCTTTTCCTTGGGAATGGATATTATCACTTACATCTGATTTTAACCTGCTGACTGCATGAATGCTGAGCTGTTGCCTGTTTGCAGGCATGTCTCTTTCCTTTCCCTATTGTAATCCTGCTGGTCAAGATACTTTGTAAGGTAGTTGTGATTCATCCTCTACATTAGGTACCTGAAACATTGCACAGGATTAGTATACTCTAGGTGGGAGCAAAAGATGTGAAAGATTTATTTTACTTCACTTGGTGGCAGCTGTGGAGCTTTACTAAAGCAAATTGTTTCATTTAAATTTCTCAGCCTGAGACTGAAATGCCTGTGCACTCAGTGAGCAAATCCCTTGTGGAAGATGCTGGCTCAAACCACACCTGATGAGGAGAAATAGGGGGTGGCGATGCGAAGCTGTCAAGCTTTGGCTGGGATAAAGTGAATTTTTTCCCTAGTAGCTGGTAAAGTGCTGTGTTTGGAATTTAGGATAAGAATGAAGTTGATAACACTCTGATGTTTTAGTTGTTGCTGAGCAGTGCTTACACTAAGTCAAGACCTTTTCTGCTCTTCAGCCCACCCCACCAGCGAGTGGTCTGGGGGCACAAGAAGCTGGGAGGAGACACAGCTGGGACAGCTGACCCCAGTGGGCCAAGGGGATATCCCATATCACATGGCATTATGCTCAGTACATAAGGCTGGGGGGAAAGCTGGCCCAGGGCTGCTGCTCAGGAACTGGCTGGACACTGGGTGCTGAGCAGTTGCATTGTGCATCACTTGGTGTTTATTATTGTTATTGTTGTTGTTCGTTGGGAAGGATGAAAGTTTTACAAGAAAGTCTCACAGATAGGTATGCTTGGTAGAAAGATTTTTGAATGTAGATTCTGAGGAAGGAATAGAGATGGAAGCAAGTTTTGGTATAGAAGAAAAGAATTGCTGAGCCAGTCTTACTGGATAACTGAGAAGGCAAAGGGTATGTTACTTAGAAGGGGGTTTTTATGGCTTAGAGCAAAGGATAAACTCACCTCAAACAAGATGTTTTTACCAAGCAGAAAGATAGCACAGGCAAACAAGACTGCCAGTGTTGCAAGTAGAAAAAAGGTCTCAGAATTTTCCACTGCAAGAAAACTGAAAAACAACTTCTAGCTTAAACTGTAATGTACTAACTTTTAGTGATTGGAGAATAGTAATATGAATATGGTAATTATAGTAATTATGATAGGCTATAGATAAAAGTTAAGGTATAGATTGGTTCTTCTGTATTAAGATGCTCAGCAAAGAAAAGTATATAATGCATTGTAACCAAAACTAAAGGGTCTTCAGGCTTGCCTGCAGCTGGAGCTGACAGCTGTAGGGACAGGCCCTGTCACCCACAACCCTGGGCTGCTGTGAAGTACTGGGTGTAATAAACTGCATTTTGAAGAGCTGCCTGGAGTCCCGCATCCCTCATTTCGGCTCTTACAGTTGTTATTGCTACTATTTCTTCCTTCCTTTTCTATCCTATTAAGCTATCTTTATCTCAACCTAAACATTTATTTCCTCCCCCCACTTCCTTTCCCCATCCTACTGAGGGAGAGTGAGCAAGTGGCTGTGTGGTGTTCAGCTGCCTGCTGGGTTAAGCAGTGCCACAGGGCTGTGAGGATTTATTTGGGCTCCCAGCAGAGGAGCTGGGACAGCCCATCAGGAAGCAGTGGATGGGGAGGCAGCCCAGCAGACACCACTCTGGTGGGAGCAGCCACCTGGTTTGGTACCTTCATCTGGCCCCTCTTGCCCCATGTGTGCCATGGAGCCCACTGGGGAGGATAGGGGGAGCATCAGTGAAATTGCTGCTGCCTCTGCAGGGCTGTGCCTGCCTCCAAACCTCTTAAAGGATCTTGCTGGTGCTGGTTAGTAATTGCTCTCTTGGCCCTGTTTTATGCCCATGGTCTGTAAATGATGGTATGTCATGTATAAATTGAATTTATCTTGTGTAAGACCTGCAGGGTACAGTAGGGATGCTCCAGCCTCCATGATTACCTAAAATTATGATATCATTTTGCAATAGATAATGATCATTGTAAGTACATTTAGAAACATTTGTTTTGAAATGCATGTCTTTTAAAAGAACACTTTTTTTTTTTCCTGTTTCATCTTTTTAAACAAACCCCATTATCTGCTGGCGAAAAGGCATCGGAGGAAGTGTCAAAATCTCTGCAAGCAATGAAAGAAATTCTGTGTGGGACCACAGACAAAGAGCCACCCACAGAAATCGTGGCCCAGCTGGCACAAGAGCTCTACAACAGTGGCCTTCTGGTGACGCTGATTGCCAACCTGCAGCTGATAGATTTTGAGGTAGGTCAGCATCCATAAACTTTTCCATCTCCTTGGTCTTGGTGCTGTCAGTGACTAAAGCCATATTTTTCTAAAGTCAACATAATTTCATTGCATTCAAAGCTGTTTTCCACAGGCTGAAGAAAGTTGCTGCTCTAGATTGGTTGGTGTCCTGAAAGACATGCTCGTACACTGGCAGTAAATCTGATTTTTTAAAATTAAAGCAAAAAGTATAAAGAAATATTTCCTTGTGTATCCAAACAAGATAGGACATGGTGCTGGGAATACTGTCTATGACTAACCTTGTAAACTGCAGGGATGATCTTTAGGATAGTGCTACTAGAGCTACCTGCTGTCTCTGAAGAGTGTCCAATTTAGAGAGGGTTCAGGGACATGGAATAAAAGTAATTGGAAGCATGGAGAATTTCATGTGACAAAGACTGAAAGAATTAAAATGGTTTAATTGAGAGGAAAGGAATTGAAAAACATGTTAAAAACAGACAGCAGGTCACAAGGTAATTTGGGTGTCTCCCACTTAATTGTTTGGATTACAAGAATAAAGGAATAGAACATTTTTTTCACAGTAGAAAGATTAATATGACTGTATATGTATATATATTATTTAATTTTATGTATTTAAAAATAAAATTATATATTCTGTGGAACTTCTTGCCAGCTTTGTTGTTCAAGGCAAAAACCTAGTAAACAACTGCTATGACAACTAAACTTGCTTATAAGTAAGGAGAAGAAGAGTTATAGTAGCAAAGATTGCAGTAATTCAGGATAAATATCAACCCTGTTAATTTACTGTTGACTGGTTGGGAATAAACTCTGTCACTGTCAGGTCATTGTCATTCTTGTGGTTTGCAGTCAGCTGGGATAGTGCCCCCCAGGGACTGCTCTTATGAGTTCCATGATTTCTGTGGCTCCTGGGCACTGGTGATTCCTCACAAGTGTCTGACCACCAGCGGGAAATCCCCAGCGCTCAGGAACCAAACCTCCACTTCTGAGGTCTGGAACAGGAGCAGTACCCAATGTACAGGCAACTGCTGGAGAGAAAAATCAATTTCTCAAAGAGATCTGATGCTCTCAGAGACACCTTTTGTGGGAATAATGTGTAGAAGTTATTTTCTTTCCATTTTGTAAATGAATGAAAGGGAGGAATATGGGTGATTTCATTTTTCCCGCTCCACCCCCTACCACCAGTAAATCCAGGATCAAGGACTGATTTATTTATTTTGTATTAATTTTTGAAAATGGAATGTATCAGTTTTTGAAAATTTTAGTTTTAGTGGAATTCTCTCATTCTGGCTTGGGTCTTAAGTTCGGGAGGTTTTTTTTTTAATGCTTTGTCTTCTCTGTGCCTCCTCTGGTTACTGTTCAATGTCTAATTGCAAAAATACTCAAAACCCGACAACCCAAGCCCTGAAAAAACCCTTTAAGAGAAATGGAGAAGAGGGGAGGAGAAGATACTGGAAGCACAGAAGGGACACTTCTGCATTTTTTTAGTTACATGACAGTCTGTATTGCTTTTGCCAGAAAAAAATTCTGTATCAACATATTGAACATACAGTCTTTAAAAGCAAGCACTGGATGAAATACCTAATCTGTTGTTGAATTGCTGTTATTAAAAACAATTCTCATAATTCTTATTGCAAAATATATTTTTTATTAATTGCAAAAGCTTTCCAATCATTTAGCCAAGCTGTTATACATGTTCTTTGGACAAAACACTAGAAACCAAATGTCACTGAACAAGAGGACAGTAAGAGCATATGCTGCTTTGTCTTCATGTCTTCCCACTGACTTTTCCAGTTTATCAACTTTTCTGTTTCCATTTTGTTCTATTGGTGGCCACAGCTAGTATTTAAGTTGCTTCATCGAACAAGCAATTTCATCACACTAAAACATGTGAGTTAATTTTTTGATCCGTATGTAATGGTAAAAAGCAAATCATAAACTACTGAAAATCTGATTTCTGAAGGCAATAATGTTACTTTGCTTTGTCTTGACTCCCTGTGTCCTCCTCACCAACCCTGCTGCCCACTTTGATCCCAATTTTTCACAGCTGAACTTCCCTTTGAAGATGTGTTTTCAAAGACGGTGTAGGGGAGACTTCCATCACACGTCCACCACACATCCTTAGAAGACACAGGTTTATTGCTTCTGCCACTCAACAAACAAGATATAATTTCAGTGATGATATTGATATGAAGCATTAAAGTCAGGTTTGGGCAGGAGCCCAGAATCAAAATCAGACTGGATTTTCAGAAATTTAAAATATGAAATTGATTTTTGAACTTTGAAGAACTAAGGCAAATGTCCAAAGAGCAGAAGTCAACTAAAAATGTAGATGTTACTGTGTGTAAGCCTAAAGGTTCACAAACTGTAAAGCCCCTAAAATAAGCAATAAATAACTACAAGCCCAGGACTGGTGATTTTATAATCTTTCCCCTATTTTGCCTTGAAACAGGGGCTAAATTATGGTATAGGTACTGTACAATTTTTTATTTATATAATGCATCCTTGGCAGGTTTTTTCTGTTCTTGTCTAGCCACTTTTTCTTCATGCTGCCTTATCTGGTGCTTCAGTGGCCATATGTATTTCATTATAAGGCAAAATTCAATTGCAGATCCAAGTAAGGAGTGTTTCAAAAGTACTCCTACAATTTTAATGTATGTCAGGTGGTGAGGGAAATCTGTCATGGTTCCCTCCTATTCGCCTCCATTCCCTCCCGGAGAACCCATGGAGATCAACTCTGGCTTTCACTGTCACTGATCTCTAGAAAATTAACTACAATTGAATACATATATCTATATATCCATATCTATCTCCTCTCTGCTCAAGGATATTTTGCTGCAATGCACACAGTATTAAGTAACTAATATAAAATTTGGCATAGCAGAGAGGATCACTTAATTTCTGGCCATCTTTACCTCACCCTTTCAACAGCTCTTCTCTGTCTGAATTGTTTTCATCTTGGAGTAACTGCTGAAGCCCGCAGGGATCACAGGATTCCAGGCATATGATATGGGTGTTGTAAAGATAGGGGAGAATGGGATGACTTTATACAGAATTAGCCTATTTGAAATTATGTCCAAGGGTCAAAAAAAGTGTTGCAGACAAAGGCAGATGGACTGGCCTGCACTGATTTGATTCTGCTGTTTAATTCCCAGAGTCCCCAAGTCTCCAAGCCAGCTGGGCTGGAACAAGTAGGAGAGCAGAATATTTTGTGTTCCTCAGCCCTGATTTATTTGTAGAGGTGAAACCAGGGAATTTTCCTCCGTGTGAAACTATCTGCTCCTTGGCTTCAAACATTCAATAATTTCTCTGCCAAGGAATGTTTGTCCTCCCAAGACAGATCAATCAGCATGTACAGATTATAAGTGACCTTTTGCTTTAGCTTGCCCTGTGCATAGTGACCTGCTGTTGACTCAGTGCCTTGGTTACTGGTCCTTAGTGCAGCCATCTCTCACCTCCCTTAACTTCACATCAATTTGTCTGCTGTGCCAGGGGAGAAAGTGGCGGGGGAGGAAGAGGATTTCTAATGCAAGATGTATTTGTGAGCCCTCTGACTGAGCAGAACATGATTTGGAAAGACCTTCTGGAAAGCTGTTTGCACAGGGAAGCATTTGAAGACAAACTGTGATTGTGTGGATAGGTGCATACAGCACAACATCAGGACAAAGAGAAGGACTTTAGTTTTGATTAAAGCAGAGACACGTACGTGATGCAGCCATTTCATTGGTAGTAGTTCTTTCATTTTTCATGGTAAATAATGGGCACAGTTTAAATTTAACTCTGATTTTCAGAAATGTAATCACACTTAGAGTTGTTTGCATTGGACTGATAAGAAGCTTTAGCTTTTTAAGTGTAGGCAGTGTGGCAGTGGTTTGGTACCAGCTCGATTACTCACATTTGGAGGCTGTGGGAGTGACAACACACACGGCAACAGCACACTTGGCTCAGGGTAGTGGCTTGCTTTTATGGTGCTTTAGTGTTGCTATTTGAAATAGCCAGGGACTTGGGTGGCAGTGTAAGAGGAATGCACATCTTCATTTAGGAAAAAAAAGGTGCCAATGGGAGGGGGGAAGTCGGGAGCCTTCAGAGCTGCCCAAAGGAGGAAGCCTTCTTGTGGCATTGGAGAAACAACAAATATGAGGCAGAGACTGGAGGGGAAAAAAAGGCTGACCTGTTCTGATTTCAGTTTCATTTGTACTTTAAATCGATGTTATAGTAAATGGTTGTTTGCTCATGGTTTTCTAAGCAAAGATATATTTTGCTTCTTTAACAGGGCAAAAAGGATGTTTCCCAGATATTCAACAACATCTTGAGAAGACAGATTGGCACACGGAGCCCTACTGTGGAATACATTAGTGCCCATCCACATATCTTATTCATGCTTCTAAAAGGGTAGGTGCTTTAATTTGAGTTTCATTAAAGAGCATTGCCTGGAACATGCTGGCATTGCTGTTTGATCTACTTTCTCACTTTTAGTTTTAAAAAAAAAAAGGATTTTCAGATTTTGTTCCAGCTTTCTTACTTTATTTTTTCATATTGACTTTCTTTCTATGGAACTCTATACTTTTTAATCGTCGGATTATTTCATTTGGCTGTTATTTCTTCACCAAACTTCATGTTGAAATAATTATGTGCTGGTTGTTATAGACTGCACCCCATGTGATGTGTATTTCATTTCTCACCATGAACTCTTGTATAGCATTGTTGGTGACTGCCCAGGTTCATTTAGACCTTTTTGCATTGCAGGAGTGACCAACAGTGGTGTCTGTAAATAACTGGAGTCAAACTGGAGCACTGAGTGGTAGAACAGAGAGAAACAAAAATGTATTAAAAGAGTAGTTGTGCCTATGGGACAGACTTCTCCAATGCTCGTGGCCACAAGTGAACTTCAACTTTAAATTCTTTCTATAATTGACTCCACAACTTTCAGCATTAATTTTTTTTTTGGTCTTTTAAACCTCAGGACAGTGATGATAATTCTCTCTTATTATTACAAACTGTTTCTAATTTCATATGTATATATAATAATTTTCTTCCCTTTTCTCTGTCTTTGCTTTTTCAGTTTTTCACTCATTTTGATCTTGCACATTGAGCATGTATCACTACCATATGTCTGGGCTTTATTTAAAGATAAAAAATATTTTTGGATTATGTCCCAGATTTTCTTTGGCATCTGTAGCAACCAAGAATATTAAGATGATGGTAAAGTTTTTATGCATATATGCTTCTGACAGACATTTTACAGTAAGTGACCTGAGCTGGTGGATGAATTTAAATAGCATCACTTAGATGCTTTTTTTTGAGAATCTTGCTGCATGCAGCAGCATGTCTGTGGTCCTTGGGCTCCTTGTTCATGTTGTCTTGACTAGCCCTCTGCAGCACTGCACTGGCTCAGAATTGCCATTTCTGGAATGTCTTGTTAAAAAGTGCAGTTGAATCCATCAATAGAAGTCCAGAGTCAGTCATGCCCAGCCTGAGCAGCTGCTGCAGAAAGTGTAATGATGTCAAACATGATGATGTTTTTCCTGCCTGTGTCCTGCTGCTGGGACTGTCTAAAAATGAGGCCTAAAATCTGTGCCTGCAGCCAGGGCAGGGCCCTGAACACACAGATTGCTGTGTGCCCACAGTGTGGGGTGTGTGTGTGCACTCAGCTGCAGGACTGGGAAACAAGCACCTCACGTTAGACACCACCATGTGAAAACGTGACTTTGAGGACATGTTTTCTTATTTATTTAATGCTGAATGAATGATATTATTTATACTATATAGTATATATTTATACAATGCTATAGGAAATATAGAAAATCAAACTCTGCTAAAGGAAAGTGGGTTTGGCTGACTTGTGCCATTCTGTGTTTGTTACATGGCATCACGACATTACCTGGAGAGGAAAAAAATCACCTCTACCATGACTATAAAAGAAATGGCCCAAGACTATTGTGACTGTTATACTTCCATTGGATGCAAAATTTCCTCTGCCCCGTGTCAGTCCCCAAAAGCAAAAGGTTGCTTTTTTGCGGCTTAATGTGAGCTCTGTTGGGTGGGAAGGATCTTCAATCAGAGCTCCCACCCAGTGTTTCCTGTCTCATACTCCAGTGGAACTGCCAACTTGAGATAACAATTCCTACCTTTTAGGCTTCATTTTACTTGTTGCCTGCTTCCTTCCAGCTTCTCAGCTTCAGAAAACACACAGCACATAGTTCACTTTTTTTTCTTTCTTTCATTTGTGTAGGTTATTTGACTTTGCTGCTGCACAAGGACTTGCTGTAATAGCATCTTATTTTCTGCGTGCAAGCTTTGTGTATAGGATTTCAGATGAGTACAGTATTTGGTGTACATAGAGAACCAGTTGTATTTGGGCCAGTTTTTTGCTCTGGTGTCAGCCTATTGCATTAGCCCAGAAATAACTTTGTTCCTTTGTAATTTAAAATATTTTCCCTCTAGGACAGTGACTGTTGAGGACTTAGTTAATGGCACTTGCATTGTTTCTCTCAAGTGACAAATTTAGAAGCTTCTTTATGAATATATATCTATATATCTATATCTCAAGCCACATGCTATCTGTACCCTAGACACTGCCCCAGCCTGTGTTGTGATGACCTCTTCCTATCACAGCTCAGTTAAAGCTTTAGTGGTATATTGGCTGAGGTTGTAGAATTCCCCTTGAGTTTATCAAAGGATAAACTCAGGCTATACAAGTAATGTAAAGTCAGATCAGAATACATCTTTTTAAGACCTTGTGTCTCCCAGGCTTGATGCCTTCCAAATCTCCTGCCTGTGCTCCTCACCTTGTACCATCTTCTGCACTAACCATGGAAGAATGATTCCCTTTACACAGAAATGCATTTCCGCTCTCAGTCTTGCCTCTTTCAAACTCCACAATAAGTGTTTTGAAATACTTCAAGTTCATTGTTTCATTTTCTAGTTCTCTCCAGTATTCACTGTGTGGGGGTTTCTTTAGGTTATAAGTTCATCCAAACAGAGAAGAACTCAGTATTTTTTTTCTGCTGTTGAAATACATCAGCATAGAGCACTAATTGCTCATTAGAAGTGATTTTGAATCACATTTCTATCATTCCTGCCTGGTGGCTTTGCATGTAAGTGTGGGTGCAAAGGACATGCTAGCTATGACTGGGCAGCCTGTAAACCTCTTCCAGGCTTATTCCAGGCACCAAACCCAACTTCCCTCACTTGTGTGAACAGCCAGAGGCCCATAACCCACTTCCAGATAATGGAGCATTTGACTGAGAATGATTCTGTTGATACTTAATGTTTTTAAAAGTTATTGTGCTGGAAACAATGTAATTTGCTTTTATTCCAACCAAAATATTCATTAGCCAACTATTAAATATTTTCCTGGCTGCACTCCTAGGAGCAGCTCTGCCTCATTTTCCTTAAAAATTAGTATTCCTGTTAATGGAGTTGATGCCTCAATGGGAAACATCAGTGAATTTCTGCTGTCTGAAGAGTTAGAAATTCAAGTTTGCAAATGCTTCCACAAACCAAAACAAATAGGGGCTTGAGTGCCTGCATTTCCTTGAGGGTGGGAAGCTTCATTTGCCTGTTTGGAATAGCAATCCATTTTCATTAAGCCAACTATTGTTGACAGCAGGTTGAAGTATGCAGCTCTGGTATGCTTGCAGAACACAACTGTTCTTTTAAATTGCATGCTAGGGGTAAATTTGAGGGCCCACTCACTTACAGCACAGATGGCATTTTGTATTTTTCTGCCTTTTTTTTTTTAATTGTATTTCTTTTGGCTTAGTGATAGGAATGAATTGTGCAAAGGAAAAACGATGCTGATAAGCTCTGGGTGATAATACACAGTTCTGATATAGTATAACCAGTTTATTGAAACAGAGAGCGCTTTCTGTCCCCTTGGACTTCACCACTTTCACATGATTTCTGACAGACTGCTGGAAAAAATTCATTTTAAATTCTTCTTGACTGTTGGATTTAATCATTTTTGTTTTTTAATGTGTTTCTAACAGTTTTGTTTCAGATTAATTTCAGCTTTAAAGAAATCAAGACTTTATAGAAATTGAAGGTGATCTGAATTTCCTCCCCCCTCCCTCCCTTCCTTCCTCTCCAAGGGCGAGACATGTGCTGGCTCCTGGCTATTGCAGTGCCTCATGTACCATAACAGGATTGTAACTTGAGGAATGGGTGCTTCTGTCCTGAACACAGCCAGAGTCTCTGCAGAAGAGGCATTGAGCAGAACTCCTAAACTGAAGGAAAAAAAAAATTTCAGAGCTACAGAAAGCTTAATCCTGTGTAGACTGCCTGGAGAGACTTTCTGCCTTCCTCATTAATACTCCAGAGTGAAGTCCTCTAGAAGAGGAGTGGGAGGTGATGGATGGTCATGAGGTGTCGCAGTTTTCTTAGATAAACTGAGGAGTTCAGAATTAAATCTGAAGAGGGAGGTTATTATATTGTACAGGCTGTGCTTTTTCACAAATCCAAAAGGGTGAAGGAGCTCTCTTGAAATGTTGCACAGTCCCCACGGTCTTTCCACGGAGAGGGGGTGTAGTGCAAATTTACACCGAAATGTTTTTTGGCTTGGGAAGAGAGAGGTTTGCAATGAAAAATTCTGGCAGCCTTGTCTGTGTCTGCTCCTGAGCTTTGGAATAAGGTCTTGCAGCTGGGTACAGCACTGTGGCTGGGAGCTGCCCTCCATGTGTGGTGTCCCTTCTGGCACACGTGTTCCCTGTGCTACAAAGTTCCCTGGTGCTAGAAAGGTGCCTGTTTATCTTTGTTCTTCTATGTTTTGATCCTTTCTGTTTCTCTTCATTCTCCAGATATGAATCCCCAAATATTGCCTTACGTTGTGGAATTATGCTGAGAGAGTGTATCCGCCATGAGCCCTTGGCCAAAATCATACTGTTTTCAGAACAGTTCAGAGACTTTTTTAAGTATGTGGAAATGTCAACGTTTGATATTGCTTCTGATGCCTTTGCTACATTCAAGGTAAATTATTCAGTACATGCATCACAGTTTGTGTCAAAAGCAGCCCTCATTAGAATTCATCGCTGAGCATTGTGTTGCTTTGAACTGGGTGGCTTTTTTATTGTTCAGTAAAGGATATAATTAATTAACCCTTGGTCTGATTGTAGCAGGATTCACGACAGTGATCAAGTCTGCAAAGAATCTTAGAGAAATGTAAATCTGTATTTAATTAACACTCTTCACCTTGATAACTTAGTCTTTTATGCTACCATTTAAAACTCAAATTAATCATGTATTACCTACAGTTCTTGTAAAATGCATAACCTTTTTCCTTCCCTACCTTCCCTACCTCCCCATCTTCCCCTTCCCACTGCCCATCATGACCACACGAGTGAATAGAAGGCATCATTTAAAACTAACATTTGAAATAATTGTAATTTTTGCTGTCCCTTCTGAGTTCAGCAGTCAAGTATAGATTAATGCCAAGCCTGCTGATTATTTTACAGTGTATTCATAGTCTTATTTTTGTGACCCATGGTTCAGTGTAAGGACTGTAGTGCTAAAAGCTAAGTAGGTGGAAGCACTGCATAGAGTTTGTAGAGAGTAGAGTGTACCATGTAGAGTTTGTGTTGTATTAAAAATGAGGTTGGGTGAAGATGCCAAATTTCTTGGAGGTTGTATGTGACTATCATCCTTCCCACCAGGTGCTAGTACAGACTTTGAGCAAAAAAACCAAAATAAATTCCATGCCTGTGAACTTCATATACAGGGAAGATTAATTTTTTTCTGAAAAACAGTTTAAGAAAGGTGAGGGAAAATCTTTTTAGTTAAAGACTCTTCTAAATATAGATCTAACTCCTTTTTTTCTTCTATCACTGAGCTCCCTGTTGTCATAGAAACACATTGTTTATTATGCTTTCCTTTCAAAGCTAATTAGAAACATGATTAGACAGACCCCAGGAGTAATTGTAAGGAATGTTAGAGCTTAGCTCAGTGATTCTACATACACTGAAACCTGGCTTTTTACTGGTGTTTACTAACCTAGTGAATGGGATAAAGATTTACATAATGGAGATAACATTGCATTCTTCAGTAATGACTTGAGTAGGATTAGCAATTCAAATCACCCCTTAATCAATTGCAGCATCTTTCCCTTATTTTAAGTTTCACTGTTGTGGTGTCCATTAGGTAAAGGTTATGAAATTCAAAGTAGCACAGAAACACAGACAAGGTATAAAAATGCAACATACTGAGGTATTTAAATCTTCTGTTTCTGGCATTTTACCCTATCCTCAGAAGTATATTTGTTTCTCATCAGAAGAAGTGCTCCTGGACTGAGTTTCGAGCTTGACAGAGGAGATCTGCATCTTCTCCCCAGGTCCTGCTTTGAGCAGGACAGCAGAGTGTGTTGGTGGTGATGGACAGTCTTCGCATCTTCAGGACTGGGATAAGGGCCAGTTAAGCAGTGGCAGGGACTGTAGACTGCTACAACCTTCCCAAAAAGAAGAGAGATTGATGTTGTTCATAGATCTACAGCTGTAGAATGTACTTCTGTCCCCTGTGAACTGAGTGTATTTTTAGCAGGATTTAAAAATAGGATTCTACATCCTCACATGCACTGGAAAGAGAGGAGTATGAGGGCAGTTCATCCTCAGACAAAGGACAGAATTCACCTTTTAAAATGCTTGGGGGAAATGTAAAAACAGCATTTTTAGTTTTTTTTGAAATTGCCTCTTAGCACCTGATACACAGTCAGTTCTGGAAAGAAACCAGCTGCTCATTCCATCTCCTGTTTGTCTGTTACTCTGAATAGCTGGAACAGCAAGAAGTGATGTGGAAGCGACTGAAATATGGAGCTACCTCATTTCTAATACTGGGAAAATAAGTGCTTTGATTGTTTGCTGGCTGGATTACTGAACTCACGTTTTCGTTTCTGGTGTCCCCGTGCTGGGTTTGCAGTTGCCACCAGGATGTCTGGTTCAGAGCTGAAAGCCTTGGATAGTCTATGCACCAGAGGAGGGCTTAATTAAATGTGCATGAAAGTCTGAGGATATTTATAGTAGGGAAGCACTGGAATTATGATCTGGAGATGTACTTCTTAATTAAAGTTATCCAGGTGCACAGCAGAGAGGAAACAAAGCTGTTAAAAATGCAGAGGAAAAGGGTTTGTATTTCAAGGCATAAGCTGACTGTGAAGGGTGCAAGCAGCAGTTGGAATGTGCTGGCTGAATGCTGCTGCTCCACGCTTCCTTGTCATTTCCTATGAAAAACTCATTTTGGATTATATTTCATTTGTGCCCCCTATTGAAGGACTTGTACTTGCCTCTAAGTGCCCTGCATAAAAGCTCCTGAATCATGTGTTTCCCTCGGCCTTTAAAACTGCTGTCACCGCAGTCCTGCTAAATGAAGGGATGTATTTAAAACAGGCACTGGATTTTGTAGTGCTCCGCTTTCCTCTTATAATTGATGGTAAAAATAAATTAAAGGATTAGTATGTAAAGGATTTCTTTTATTTGTGAGGATGTGTCTGTGCATCTGCTTGAGCTCCTCATCAGCTTCAGTCTCTGCCTGGGTAGGGAAACCAAGAAAAAGATTATAAAAAAGAGCAGAAAAATACCAACTTGATTCACTGAAAATACCAACTTGAATGGACTTCATCAGGCATTTATTGCGATCAAGGTTGTATTTTAAAAGAAGCAGTAAGATAAAAATCATACTTAAATGTCTCACACTGGCCACTCATTTCATAGCTATTCATCCAGTAAAAAGACACAGTTTCTTCTGGAGCTGAACATTTGCATGTCTGTCACTGGGCACCAGCATCACCATTCTGTAGGAGAGGTTCTTTTAATTTAAATTTGAATTAGTTAGCCTTCTGGAATGGGAGACAATCTGTCCAGCTGTCTGGAAGGTCTGCTACTGCTTTGTGTCAGAAAGTCAACCCCGGGCAGAAAAAGCTCTACAGAAGAGACTCATCCCACTTACCTGAGACTCCTTCCAGGGAAGGGAGTGGAGGTGGAAGGAGCCTGGATGGCTTAGCTTAAGTTGGTGCCTAGCTTTCATTATTAAATAGCTATGTGTATATACAGTGGTTGAATTCCAATTTTCCTTGTATCCTTGGATATGAGCAATAGCAGTTCAGGCTTAGCATCATTCCCAGCTCTGGGGTGGCATGTAGGTCACTTTTGGCTTGGAGACCATAGCTCATCCTCCATAAAGGGTTAATTTTCTTTCTTCCTTTTCCCCATTCCTGTTTAATGTGAGTACTGTGCACTATGACCTATCAACAACAAGAAAAGGTGGGAGGGAAACAGCAATAAAGAGTATTAGAATAGTTCTGTCTTGATTCTGTTAGCATTACATTAACTGAGTTCTCCCTAAAGTCCTACTAACCACTTAATGAATGCAGTGCTGTCTATAGAAATCGTCTTGTAAATGCTTTCTGGTCAAAACTGCTGAAACACGTTTGAGAATCAAGGGACAGTCACAGGCACTTGCTCTCTCAGGTAACCTTTCTCTGTTCTTCCCCAGGACCTGTTAACACGACACAAATTGTTAGTGGCAGAATTTCTGGAACAAAATTATGATGTAGTAAGTATCAATGCTGAAAGACTTTTAAAAAAATCTGTTTATGCTTGGCTGCAAAAAAAATGCACAGGAGGTTTCGTGCTCTGCATAAACTCCTCACGTAAAACTGCAAAACCAAACACTGCTTTGTACCGGAGCAGAATCCACACCTGGTGTGTGAAATGCAGATATCCCCTCTGCACACACCTAGGGACACATGCCAAGGTCTCAGGAGAACTCAGAGCAACTTTTATTCCTCACCGCGTGCATTTGATCTCCTCAAGTGTGAATGGAACTGAAACTTCACATGCAAACAGATCATGGGAGAAAACTTGTGCATGGTTTTAAACAGTTTTTTTTTTTTAAACAGCACTGACAGGGCCATACCAGTGTTATTTTCTGTACTTTGGGACAGAAGAGAAGAGTTACTGAAGTTTTAGCATAACTGGAAATTACATGTACCTAAATGAGGGACTGAGGTCTGAGTGTTCCTATTATCTTCCTAAGGCAATTAGTCCCTTGGTTAGTGGCTATTTTTCACTTTGATTTTTTGGCTCCCTTTTGAACCAAATGTGGGTCAGAAAAATTCCATTGGATTCAACTAAAATTGGATTGATACAGATCACGGAATTAGACTGTGGGTTATGTTTTTGTGTTACCTGAGGTATTCTTTATTTCACTGCCAAAATGAAAAGACAAATTTCTTTCATTCTGGTTACCATGAAGGTTAAATGAAGAGCAGGCTTATTATTGCTGAGTCACTAATGCAGCTTAGCTGGAGCAAATAAGTGTCTCTGCTAATCTTTTCTCTTAATACTGGAGCACTGCACTGGAACAGTCCCCATTCTACATTTATATGACATTTTAAATTTTTAAGTGTCAGTTGCCTAAGTGAGTTGTTTTTTGGTTTTGTTTTTGGTTTTTTTTTTTTTTTTTGTGCTCAAATTGGACAGCAGTGTTGATTTTTCCTGCTTGTTTGGTAGATAGTTTGAACATATTGCAGCCTTGCCTCTAAGTCTTCCTGACCACAAGATCCTCTTGATCCATCCCTGCAAAATCCAGCACACACTTTTGCTGGGCAAAGAGCTTTAATGAGCGAGGGTGCTGAAGGCAGGCAAGGTGGTACCTCACAAAAGGAGCATTTGGGATACCCCATCACCATTTTAGGGTGTTGCATTGAGTCACACAGGCAGGCATGACCACGATATGAGTGAGTGGACGTTATGTGCTGGACCCACATGTCCTGGCAGCAGAGTCACCCTTCTGTAAGAGAAGGCTGTGCAGGCACTGGATTACTTCTGTCCCAGTTGGCTCACACCAGCCCCTGTTCCATCCAGTCCATATGTGGTATTCCCCTTCTGCAGCACTTGGAAGAGGAGTGTTCCTGGGCATTAGTTAATTCACTGTGTGATAACCAGCCAAGAGAAAAGGCCACAAGAGCTGGGCCTGGCATTGCAGTGAAGTGTTAGAGGGTGGCACTGCTGTAGCCTCTGCTGTTCCTCTGGGGTGAGAGGGACCAAGGGAAGGAAGGATGGACATGAATCTGATGCATTTGTGTTTTCTTGTTACTCTAGATCTTTGAGGACTATGAAAAACTCCTTCATTCTGAGAATTACGTAACAAAGAGACAATCTTTGAAGGTAAAATCTCTCAGCACTTTCCTCCTAAATTTGTACTCTGTGTTATACAGAATATCAAGGTGCATGTATGGCAATGAAGCAGCCATTTTTCTATCAACAGAAGAACTAAGGGCTTATGATGCTCTTCCTGAAAAGCACAGGAGCTCACTGTGTCTTTTCTTTCCTGGACCTCTGGGGAAGCACTGGGCCATTTCTATGGAACGAGTGCTGTCACTTCTCCTCCGAGCTCAGATCTGTGCTTTGGTTCAGAACATGGTTACAGTGAGCTTGGCAGTAAGGTGGCAGTCTCTGGGGCACCAAGTGTGACATGGCCTGCACATGGAAGCAGACGGGGGTGTGAATATAACATGGGAATGAAACAAGGGTGTCTTTGTGGGACAGCTGCACTACACTTGCTTTTGTCCTAGCTACTCACACCAGCCCCTGTTACACCCAGCCCATATGCAGGATCCCTCTCTGTAGTACTTAGAAGATGAGCATTATTGGGTATTAAGTAACCCACTGCATAGTAAAAAGTCTAGTTCTTTTTTTTTTTTTAAGTAGTGACATTGAAACCTCTTAAGCAAATATTGAAATAGGCTGCTGCTTTCTTTGCATTCAAAAATGATGTGGTAAACTGAAAAAAAAAGTGTTTTTTTTCTAATTTTGCTTACAGCTTCTGGGTGAACTGATTCTGGACCGACACAACTTTGCCATCATGACTAAATACATCAGCAAACCGGAAAACCTAAAGCTAATGATGAACTTGCTGCGAGATAAAAGCCCCAACATTCAGTTTGAAGCATTCCATGTGTTCAAGGTGAGCCAATATGAGTTGTAGAGGTGGCAGATTTTCTCTTCTCCTCAAAAAAGCATCTTTCAAGCTGGACTGGAAGTCCAGAAAATTAAGGCAAAGGTTGGGGTGTCCAGTCACTTGCAGTGTTTGAGAGTGTCATAATTGAAAAGGTTTCTATCACTCAACCTCTGATTTCTGTTTGCCTGCCTTCAGGTGAGACCTAAAGCAGCATCATTTTGGTTTGAGCTGGGGGGTAGTCAGTCAAGTAGCCATGAGCCACAAGTAACAAAATACACGACTTCTAGGTAGCATCCAGGGGACCTTCTCCCCACTCCTGGATCATTTTAGCATATGATTCTGGATAAAGATAAAAAAAGGTCTTAAAACTCTACCTTAGATTAAAGGTAGGTGGTGTTTGTGCTGGGCATCAGGGCAAAGGCAATATGCTTTTAAAGGTATTAAAAAGGTTTGGTAAATCTGAGCTTGAAATGAGCTTTTCCCTTCCATCATTTTGCAGTGACATTAATGCAGTGTTAAACAATTACCAGACCCAACCAGTGCCCCTTTTTTCATGATGATCAATGTTAATAAGTTAGAAGTTTACCATTTTCCTATCAAAAGAGTTCTCTGCTCTGGAACAGAGGGTGAGTCAGAGTGTTACGCAAAACTAATTTGGAATGAACATGTTAATATCAAACTATAAATAGAGTTGTTAATGATTATCAGAAGAGGAATTTTGGGCCTCTAAGGATATCCCTTCCCTAAGTTGGCTAAGAAAGATACCAGATAACACCAAATGGCTGTGGAAAGACGTTACAACACCCTTCCCAAATTCAGGGTGACTTGTTAAGTTTTGTACTTACACCATTTCTGATTTGGAAAAAAAACTTTCAGATCTTCAGTGTTGAGACTTAGAGAATGTGCAGCTTCTCCAAAAAGTTTTTAGTTTTGTAAAAGAAAAAAAAAATCTTCAAGGAAGATTAAAAGAAAATTCCTTTCATGAAATAAGCAGCTTGGTAAGCTGTTCCCTTGCTGACTTCCTCCAGTCAACTGAACCACTGTGAGTAACTTGTACTCCTCCTTCTTATCAGGAGGTGTGTGGCTCCAAGATAAGCAAGCAGTCTGGCTCCAGACACTTGCAGCCTTTGAGCTGCCAGTGGAGAGAAGGTATCAGAGGATTTGGGTTTCTTAGCCACTCTGTGAATAAATGCAAGATTTTTATTTATGAAAGACATGAGTTGCTGTTCCTGAATTAATGATAGGCATGGACCAGGCCTTGAGAATGGCTGATTTCACTTATTTTAGGAGACATTTAAAAGGACTTGGAATAATAGAAAAAGATTCCAGTGTGCAACCAGGCCACACGTTGCTGTTCCTCCCATTCTGCCCTCCCATTCCTCCCTTCCAGTATGTTGCATCCCATTTCCAGTCAGAGTGGGGATATTGCAGGCTCATCCTTGCTTGACCACTTGCAGTTGCTGCCATGTGGACATAATGTTTGGACCTTGGAGTGCCAGCAAAACAAACCATAAGCAACAGTGGTGTTGTGTCTCTTCAGTTCAAAGGGCCAAACTCTGTCCTCCATCACCTCCATGGGATGTTGCTGGTCTTTTCCAGTGCTGCCAGTCAGCAGAATTTCAGCAGGGCCAAGGCATTCCCATGGCATTCCTCACGCTGCCTCACACGCACAGTGCTCGTGGTGTGGGAGCTGCAGACTCAGAGCAGAACCTGATCAGCTGGAAATTGCCCGTTCACGATTGGGTTGCTTGGATGTAGCAGCATCCAGGTCCTCCCCAGGGGGGAGGGTCGTTACAGGGTTTGTTACAGGAAATTGCATTGTGAATTGCATTGTGAATTAGCTTTGTAAAAAGGGTCAGAGAAGCTCTTTTCCCTCTGATTTCACATGTTAAATTGAGTTCTAACTTCTTGAGAACTACTGAAATCCTTACGTATTTAAGAAACTGGCTGTTTGTACCCAGTTCTGCAGTGTCCTTGCCTCCTGTTTCTGGGTTTGTGTCCCTCAGCCCAGTTCTCTTGTCAGCTGCAATATTCCATGTTCATGTAACTGGGAGAGGAATCTTGTCCGCAGCTTCTAATCTCATAAATTTTAAACTATGCCTGCATTTTTAAATTATGCTTGCAAAATACCTATGCAGTCCTGGCTGAAATTACAGTAGACTAACCACAGTGATTTGGAATCAAAGGTCTGCTGAGAAGTGGATACTTGCTGCTCTGTCTGAGCTGCCAAAAGATTTGGGTTTAAATTACCTGATTTAGATGTTTCACCAGTTAGACACAGTTGAAATGAAAAAGTGTTTGTTTTGTAAGCATCCAGATTCCAACACTCCCGTGCCCCAGCTGACCCAGAAAAAGGCTTATGACTATTACTGCCTGAGGCAAATTCTAATTATTGGAGATTTGAAACTGTAAAATAGAGATGAAAGTGATGAGCACTTCTAGCGCAAACTTATTTTGGAGGAACATTTTGTAGTTGAAAATGCCAATACCCCCAAGCTCTGAGAATATTTAATTCATCCAACTTACTTTGAGTGGGAAAATGAAGACAGAGTGCCCACTTGCAGTGCCTCTTTCCATTCTCTATTTAGGAGATGGTTGATCTTCTTCCTAAATCCAGCCCCTTCTCTTCTTTTGCCTGAAAAAAATGGACCTTCTGCCTTGCAACACCATCCTAAAGGTCTGCAGCTGCTTTGTAAAACTGGATGTCCCAGGCAACGTATGCATAAGGATTACTCAGTATTTAATCATGAGGAAAAGCTAACAGACCTCACCCCTTCCCTCCTCCTTCATAAATAATCCAAGGGGATCACTTAGAGTTGTGGGCTTTGAGAGTCACTGGTTCTTCTCTGCAGTGATTTCAGTAGAGAGATGTCGGTCTCAAGTGCACACACTTTGGGGATCAAATACTGGGAAGGGCTCTCCAGCTCCTGTTGTGGGTTTGTGATATGTTCCATTAGTGGAGCCTACTTCGAGTTTGCCTGTCTGTATCTTTCAGACCTATGTGAACATGGTGCAGGGATTCCTCTGACCTCACATATTCAAAAACAAAGGATAGGAACAGCTCTCTTGGATTTCGCATAAACAATTTGCTGATTTTGAGGAAAACCCCTTGTAGCAGTGAGCTGGGATTATGGGACTTTCTTGCTCTTAAGGAGACATTTAGCAAGATATATTTTACTGTTTAAATCTAAAAATAGAATGGGCACACTGTGTTTTGTGACCTCAGTTTCATTTTTCCATTCTCTTTCATGCACATTACAAGCTACCTCCTGCAGCTTGCTCTGCAAACAGCCTCACATAATTTGACCATACTGACAGTTTGCTCTTGGTACGAAGCTGAGGCCGTGTTTGTGGGGATGTGTCCTCTCTGTTTCTCAGCTGGATAATCTAAAAGGCAAGGATTATTATGTGACGCATTGTGCTATAAGCAGCATGAACTGTGTGTGTTCTGTGTGTGCAGTGTCCTGACAGTGACATTGTGCATGACCCCAGAGCAAGTCCTAAAATACTCAGTCCAGGGCATCCTGTAATTGCTCTTGCTCTGCTCTTGCCCCAGAAGGTGGTAATGCCTGGTTATTAATTGTAAGGAAATAAAGTCAAATTCTCTAATCAAGTAATTTTGATATTTGTTTGAAGAAATACATTAGGACTTTTAATGGAGAAGGTAGCAACAATTGCACTTTGGACAACTTTTGAAGTTTCAGAGTTGCTTTTAATTCCAGGCCTTTTGCAAATACTCATGAAATGGAGCTTTCTCTGTTTTGAGACAGCTATATTTAGAGTTGGAATTTTTATATGGGTACTGTCTTTATTTTGGGTCTCCGTCTCTCTCATCTATCTGAATTTAGTGTTCTAGAACATATATCCTTTTATAATAAAACCACAGGTGAAACCAAGTTCTCTGTGGTTTGATCCAACATAATTTTTGTTGAAATGTTCCAGATAGCATTAATAATGTTTCTGTTTTTAGGGATTGATCGATGCCAATACAGAGTTCTGAATGAGGGGGACCCTTTCTAACATAAAGTCTCGTGGTGGTCCTGCTCCTGGGCTCTGTGAAACTGGTCAGTTGATACTGACAGAATTGATTTTGTTTGCTTAGTCAAAGTATTGAATAACATTTCAGGAATTTTCTGGTCCTTGAACATTCTCTCTTTATGAGTCCCTGTTGACACTGAGCAAGACTGGCAGTTGAGATGATCTTTGTTTGAATGTTCACTTTGCCAGTTTTGCAAGGGGAAGATTGTAATCTATAAATAACTGAGCAGGAAGATAAACAGGATGTGATGGCTTCTATGAAACTAAGTTCTTTATTATTTGCTATGGTAATACCAGTGGTAGGTCCAATATGAAATGCTATTTACTAGGTTTACCACCAACCTTCCAGTTCTGTTTGCAGAGCAGAGAGCTTTAACAACAAGAATTATTTAGATTTCTTCATTTTGAGAGTCACCCTTCAGATAAATATTAGGGAGGCCTAATATTCATTGAAGGAAGATGTTCAGCACTTCAATGTCAGGCCTTCTTTGATGGCTTCCATTTGTATTGTCATCAGATGATTTCTGAACATGTGGGTCTTGCCAGTGTATTTGATGGTTTCTTCTCCTCATCACCAAGGGTGAACTGAACTCCAAAATAAAAATTTATTATGAAGATCTGTAAATCCCTGCCTGTAGGCTTTCATCCTGCTTTTCCCCACAGCAGCTCATCCAGATGACTGGGGGCTTATCATAGTCCAAATCCTGGAAGTATCCAGCTTCCATCAGCATGATCACCTGCTGTAGGTCAGTACACAGAGAGCTGCATCCTGGGGCTGCTCCAGCTGAGAGCATGAAGTGCTGCAGCCTCATCCAGAGCCAAATGTCCATACTCAGGAGATCTCAGGATTCATGTAGATAAAGCGCAGACTGGAAAGCTGTAAAGTACATTCATATTTACATCCCCAAACCCTTTTTCTCCTGGTCTAAGGGGAACCAATGCATCAATAGCAGTGTATCAAAGTTATTTGCAAAGGAGGAGATGCTGCTTTCAGATGCTGCAGCAGTTGAGGGTGCCTCAGGTGTAGTGAGAGCTGTGAACTGGCCATCCCACCCACAGGCAGATGTGTCCCTGGTACGAGGCTGCCCTGCGAGTACTTCGGGCATCGTGCAGGAAAGTGGCTGCTCAGAAGGGATCCTTGGAGGCTGTTAGTGCTGCACTTGAGAATTTTTAGGTGGCAAGTGGGAATAAAAAGGAATCATTTAAGATGATAGCTCAGGGTAATTAGAGAAGGGCAAGGTGGAGGTCTTTGTGAATAACTGTAGATAGTGTACTGTCACTGAGACCGTGGCCTGGACACTGGATCAAGGAAAACTTTGTAATACACTTGGGGAGTGTTCACCCAGCATGGCAGATGTTGCAGCTCTTTCTGCACAGCAGAGAGGAAAGTACCTTGCAGCAGGGACTTCTAGGAGAAGCCTGAGGAGGAGGGATCCAGAGGAGACAAAGGCATAGACAGGGATTAAGACTATTCTAACATCAGGATGCCAGGTTTTTAAGAGCAGATGCTTTGCCTCACCTTTGTGAAATGAAAAAGTACTTCTGGCTTCCTGTTTGGGCAGAAGTGCTCAGTGGGGTACAGTTGGTGTGTGTTGAGCCCCACTCCTTCCACGTGTTCTCCTGATGTGGCACTTTCCCCACCACTTGTATAACATCCTCTGATTTTGGAGTATGAAGCCTAGTGGTGGGTTTGAACCCTGTCCCAGCCTTTACCAGGTGTTGTCTTAGGGACAAGAGGCTGTAGCAGAGCCCCCCAGGACAGTGTGTGCATGATTCTCATCAGGTAGCACAGCTCTTCCCTGAGCAATTGGACATGGCCCAGGTTTTGCTGTGGGCACAACCTCAGGGGAGACAAAAGGACCTGCAGAAGAGCCCCAGATCGGGAGCCAGCGGTGGTGCTGCCTGTGCTCGGCAGGACAACATGCCATTCTGTACTGTCAGCAGATGTTTGTTTTCATTCTGGTTTGGACAGGCTTGGAGGGAAACTGGATGCTCTCCAGTTCTGTCCATCCTTAATTTCTTCTCATCGAGTAGAGAATAACTGGAGTTATTTCTGTCGTTGCACAAGCACTCAGGCGGTGTTTGTTGACCAGCCATGGTAACCTCGGTGCGAGACAGATGTGGGAGCTGCTCCCAGGGTGGCCGGGGTGCGCTGCACGTGTGTTCCCACCGCGAGCCCCGCGCCCCATCTGCCCCTCCTGACCGACATCCCAGAAAAGAGAGCCCCATCTCTGTGGCATCCCGCTGGCCTTTCACCGCTGGCCTTTGCAACCAGCCTTAGGTTTGCACTTAACCCGGAGAAAATGTTAAAGAAACAGTGTTGTGGCATGAGGGGTCATGTTCAGAGCTGGAAAACTGCAGCTTTAGCAATTACAGGAGGAAAAATCAGAGCATTGAAGAAGGCCAGTAAGCCCACAGTGCTGGGCTGGCTGTGCCAGGTGAGTATCTGTGTTTCATGTCACCTTCCTGCATTGCCACCCTCCTCTGGTCAGCAAGGGCTGCAAAGGTGCTGGGCACACCACAATCCTCCTGTCCCTGCTGCTGTAAGTTTCCATGCTCCCATGAATGGATTAGGCAGAGGGGAGTGAGGCCTCTGACATATTTTTCCAAACCAAAACAAAGCTGGCAAGTCTAATTTTAGGCCTGGTTTAATATGGAAATGATATCAATACTGACACAAAGCTTTTCCATTCTCCTGATAATTAATTTCTGTGTATTTGTCTTGTGGGTGGGAAGAGGCTGAGAATTGATAGCTCCCTCTCAATAGCTGGGTTTACAGTCAAAAATTTTTATCACCAAAGAGCAAAATGAAAGGGAAGCAATACTGCACGTGGGCATAGTTTTGCTTCAGTTTGCTTTCAAACCAACATGTTTGAACTCCTGTGTGACTGCCTTGGGACAAGGTGTGTAGCAGTAGAGTATCTGCCTGCCAGCCTTCAGCCGACTTGTTAGAAAGTAACTTACGGGGATGTCGTGACTGATATTCCTCTATCTCTCTCTCTCTCTCTGTCCCCACCCCTTTGATGTCTCTCTGTGCCTGATGTTGTTTGCATGTTAGGTTTTTGTGGCCAGTCCAAACAAAACACAGCCTATTGTGGAGATCCTGTTGAAAAACCAACCCAAGCTAATTGAGTTTCTGAGCAATTTCCAGAAAGAAAGGACGGACGACGAACAATTCACTGATGAGAAGAACTACCTGATTAAGCAAATCCGAGACTTGAAAAAGCCAACGGCATGAAGAACACCTCTTGTTTTCCACTGTAGGCATTAATCTCAGTTGTTAAGTTCCTCTGTGTCCCTTAAACACCACAATAGTGCTTGAGAAGGCACAGCAAGTGCCTGGTTTTTATTTTGTCTTTGTTCCTAGATGTCAAGAGTATAGGGGTTTTACATGAGAACTAAAAAACCAAAAATCTAGAATAATATATTATTTTTAATCAAGATTATAATTATTTATGTCAGTTTAGAATCTCTCTGTAATAGAAGCTGGTTTGACAGATTTTTTTTTTTGTGCTCAAGAAGAATGAACCTCTTTGCTTAACTTTATCAGCAAACTCAAGCACTGGCAAGTGCACAGAGCAGGTCTTCTGAGGACTGTGACATTGTTCCTTCACACCTGTAGTTGTGACTTGGTTCTAGCGCTGCACACACACAAGACTGTGAAAGAGTACATTGGTCTCTGGAGTTAGCTGCGTTTATAGGTCAGGTTCTTTAGTCAAAACTATGCAAGATGAAAAAGCAGAAAAGGTCACATTTTTGCTTCATTTTATGTTCTTTCATCCTTTTCTCCCCCCTAGATCAGAGGTTTTCTATTCAGTGCTAGGGAACGGATGAATATATCAGTCATCTGAGCTGTTTCTGCCTAACTCCCATTTCCCTGTGTGTGATCTATCTTGTGCTAGAGCACAGGCTTTTCCTACCAGCTCCCAGCAGTCTCATGAGGAGCAGCCCCATGGACACGGTGCTCACGTGCCCCATAATGGGAAAAGGCAAGGGCAACGCTCCTCCATCAAAGGCCATGCTGTATTGCTGATAAAGTGAACCCTCACCTACAGAAACCATCCATAGTCAAGAATATTGGGTGGTAGCCAAAGCTGCTTGGCTGAATTGTGACAAGGGCTGAGCCTCAGCATCAGAGTGAGAGGAGAGTCCTTAGCGTCTTTCCATATGAATTCCAGTCCTGGCTGTGTGAGGTGTGGTTGAGCTAAGTTCAGCAAGGGAATCATGAAAAGACCTCAGCCAGATCTGCTGCGTGGGTTGAGGTCCCTGAACCTGCAGGTGCTGTCACAGCTGGGAGCATTTACTGAATATCGAGCCTGGGAGGCCACTGAGCAGCAACAGGCACCAAAGGCCACCTGTAGTTGGGCATTTTATGCCCTTGTTCATCCTGACCTGAATTCAGGTTCTGTGTTAAAGTTGTGGAAGAGGAGGTTGTTGCACCTTTAGTGTTTTGAGTATAATAAGCTCTATGGTACAGACAGTGTTTCCCTGATGTGTTTGAAGAGCTTTTGTTTTCTAACAGGAAAATGTTATTCTGATGCTTTAGTAGGAAGTGGAGTTTGAGAGCAGGGAGTGGAAATTTCTTGAATTTTTCAGGAAAGCCTAAGTTCTGAGTTTTCCTATTTGCTGTAAGAAAGTTCTCTAGCTAAAACTCTATCTAATGCTTCAGGTAACAGGTGACACTGAATTGTAAAAATGGAACAACCCCTTTTCTTTCATTAAACTGTTGTATATTGAGGTGACTGATACTTTAATTTATGTGCTTTAGAAAAGGGAAGAAACACAACCGATTGTGGTCTTGTTTTTTTTCAGATGTCAGATATACACAACAAATGTACATCTTAGTTGCCTGGAATTTAAAAAAAAATATTTACAAGCTATTAAAGGCATGATTACTGATCACTCTTTATTTCTGTCTCTGGGGTTTTTTCCCTCTTGCCTTTTGGATAGCCAGATTCCATACAGTGCTAAATTCCTTCTCTCCTTTGCCAGTTTGTTTCAGCAGATGGAGAGGGATGAGCACTGCCTTCGAAGCCAATGCTCTCTGAAGCATCACGCCTGCAGCCCTGGCTGGCAGGGGTCTGGCAACCCCAGCCCCAGCCCAGCTTAGCCTGGCCATGAGCCTCACCCCCACCCTATGGGTGGTGTTTGCTGGCAGTGGTCACTTGCAGGTCGATAAGGGAGCGTCTCCAGAATCGCAGCACTCGGAGACAGTCATTGAGTCTGATCCTCTGAGATTTGGAGCCTGAATCCGAAGGGTGCTTGGCTGTGTTCTGAGCTCCTGGGGTGGGGCTGGTCTCCAGGGCTGGATTAACACAGAGACACGTGTCCATTGCCTCAGCCTCTGGAGTCACATGAGAACACTGGGCTTCCAGCCCATGCTGGGAAAAAGTGTCTCATGGTGTGTTGCTGAGGAATGCTGCCCTTGATGAAGTGAGTGTGACCCACACAGAGGTGCCCAGAGAGCCCATGAGGGGTCACACTGTGAGCACTTTGTCTGCATGGTCTGCACACAGAGGAGCACTTGAAGAGATCCAAACCTGGCAGTAATATGAGGAGTGAGGTTCCACCCTGGTGTCTGCATAGGCAGAGGTGTGTCAGGCCAACAGGGAATAGTGATGGGCCCTGGCCCTGAGAAGGAAGCCTTTTCCAGGGTAAGGAGTCTTTGGACCACATGAGAAAATAAGTGGTAAGGAGGGCTTGTGAAAAAGGGGATCTGTGTGTGTCCGCAAGGGGGGAGGGGGAAGAAGTGGTCTTACAGGTAAAATGACACATGCCAGGGCCCTTGCAGCTTGTCTGACCAGAAGCTGGTCCTGCAGTAGATCACACAACACATCTCAAAGTTGAGTCTTGCCCCAGCTCAACTTGCTTAGATCTTTGAAAGAATAAAAAGCATAAAAATTGGTGAAGATGAAATTAAGCACCATAATAATATTTTACAGCAGGTGGGGACACATCCCTAAGTAAATGAAAATGAGATCTTTCCTAATGTGACTTTGAAATAATGACAGAACTCCCAATTTCCTTTGGTGAATTCAGTCAAGATGGTTCTTCTGCCTAAGGGAGTGTTTCCACCAGGGACTCACAATTTATCTGAAATTACTATCGGAAGGGGCTGTGTGATTGCAGGATGTAGTTCATCAGAGTGAAGGCAGGAAAGAAGATTGTAAACTGGAAAGAAGAAGGCCTCTTCCTCTGAAAAGGAAGTCTCTCCATTCCATTCTGCACACAGCATTCAGGGGATTTGGATTGCATGAACAAATCTCTGCCAACATGCGATGTAGGATGCTGCGATGTCAAACCTTATTTGATACAGCAGAATGCCAGGAATCTTTGAACCATAAGCTTCTGTCATGGGATTTGGGCAGCTTGTGCTGAAATCAGGAAAATCTGATTAGAAGCAGCCACAGGCTCCCAGAGTGTCCTGGTGTGTACAGCAGGAGGTGTGAACCCAGGAGAGGCCAAGGACTCTGGCCTTCCACAAATGTGGGCATTAAGACCGCTTGAGCCTCTTAATCTGCATTCTCCAGAGACATGATCAGATGAGAAGGAAAGAATGACTTGGGCCTCTGCTGTTATCTAATGATAACAGCACTCACAAGAGGGAGAGGAGATCCAGATCCCATTTATTCTCTAGCATGTGCTTTGCTCTTGCTTGTGAAATTGGAGCAGGGCTAAGAGAACCCAGGCCTCCTTCCAAGGGGTGTAGTGGTGTTTGGTCAGTAGAGAAGCTTTTTCTCTGGGCCAACAAATGCTTCATTTCTCTTTCTGAAGCAGAAGCACTTCAACATTTTGGCAGAAAGCACCTTCCTGCAGAACATCTTATGCCTGGCAGTGAAAGTTGAGGCAGAGAGGATGCAGGTTTTGGTCCCTATGATATAAAAGGGAATTGTATGTAACTCTACCACTCCTTGACTAAATGTTCTTGCATAAAGATGCAGGTTTCCATGGACTAAGTATAAGGAGTCCCAGAGCCTCCAGTGGGAGGTTCAGCCCCATGGTGAGAGGCAATCCTGTGAGCAAAAGCTGCTGTGGCCTGGGGAAGAGAAGGAGCTGAAGTCCCTGCCATCCCAGCCCATGCTGAAGGGAAACCTTGCCTCCAGCAAAGGCTCCAATCCCTCAGGGTCTGATGTGTAAGGCCACAAGGTACCAGCAGCCCAAGCCAGCTCTGAGCACAGTTGGTGCTGGGCAGGCAACATGGGATCAGGCTAAGGGGAAACCCAAAAAAAGGTTAGCAGTTTTGGCCATGTGGTTCAGCTCTAAGCCAAGCATCTCACAGGGCTGTGACTTGGCCCAGCTCCCCCAAGAACCCTAGGGAGAGGAAGGCAGTGAGCCCAACCATCCTGACTCGTGGTCCTGCTCTACAGTGCCTGCCTTGAGCTGGCCTCTCTTTCCAGGAATGTGAGAGGAGGAAAAACAATCAAACAACCCAGCCCTATGGCATTGGTTGAGAGGGGCTTTCCAAAGCCATCGTAAAAATTACCTTTCCCACCTCAGGCTGTGTCACATTGAGCGGCACCACGGGGACAGCCTGGCCGGGGGTGTAGCACCAGCTATGGCCCAGCCATGGCCAGCAGCTCCCCCCACCTGGCTCAGTAATGATGGCACACTGGGGACAGGGACAGGTGGGGTGCTGGCACATCCTGTGAGACAGCGGTGTGCCTTGCACCATCACCACTACTACGAGAGCCCTGTGGCCCACTACTACCAGAGCCCTGTTTCCATCACCCTACAGGCACTGGCAGCCACTGGGAAGGCTTTGCTGCTGAGCATTGGCCCAGGAAAGCCCCACACTGCCCTCATTGTCTGTGAGACTGCAGAGCCCTGCTGTGGCACGGCACATCAGGCATGGCCAGGTGTCCCACACCATCTCAACCTCCTCCCTCCCTCGGTGTACCAGTTTTGCACATTGGTAGTGATGCCCACAGGGTCATGGGATAGTGTGTGCTTTTCTTCAGAGCCTCTCTCTCCCCCAAGCACAGATTTGGGAATGAAATTTCCAAATGTCATGTTCCCATGACCAAAAATGCAACTCATGTACTTTAATTGCCACACTGTGCCAGCAGACACCTCCAGCATGTTGAGCTTTGACAAGAAGTTGGACACAACCAGCACCTGACTACCAAGGTGACAGGTAGGAACAGTTTTTTGGTTGCAGACAGACACCAGCCCAGTCATGGCATCATAGCCCAGCTCCTCACAGTTAAAGAAACAAAACCCACCCAAATCCCCAAAGCAGCTCTCCTGGGGAGAGCTACCAGTCTGCCAGTGAATAGAGTTATTTCTTCTGAGTGCACAGAGAAGACAGCACCTTGTCTTTGGGGCCATGAAATGCCTTACTCAACTCTTATGAATAGAGGCCCTTTATTTCCAAATTGCTGGGTACGTTGTCTCTGCTGGTGCTCAGCTTTGGCAATGCCCTTCAACTTCCTTGTAGAACAGCTGGCTTGACAAGCATTTGGAGCAGATTTAAAAATACCGTTGTCAAAGCAGAGCCCACTGCATCTGTTTGTACAAACACGCAGTCAGGGTTGGCTTTTCAGCACGCCCCGGCACAGCCCCGCCCCGGCAGCCAGCAGGGAGCAAACAAACCCGGCCTTTGCTCAGGCAGATGGTCAGATGCCCAACAGGCTCTGTGTGCCTGGGACAAGCGGGAGCCTGCAAGGAGCTGGGCTCTCGAAATCCCATGGGGGAAGTGGAAAAGGCATCTCCTCCCCATTTTAAAGCTGGGTGTGGGGGAAAATTTATATTCACAGACGAACTCGCCTTGTGCCCCAAGGAACGTCAAGGGCAGAGCCACAATTAGCTCATAGCACAGAGCAGGTTCTTGCTGTGGGCTGACAGCCTTCCTATCAAAGGCTCAAAGGAAAGTGACACTGGGGACTAGCAGGCAAGAAAGCAGGATGTCCCAGGGGACAGCAGGCATTGCAGAGGGAGGAGAGACATATGTTCATTCCAACAAAAGACCCAGCTCTCCTGCTAATACATACCACTTCTAGCCATGCAGTTAAGCTCCTCTGCTTCCTGCTGGCTTTTGTTTTCTCTAGCTAAATCTGTCTTGCCGCACAACAGGAATGAAAGACTAAGTGAAGGTGAATGCACTGGCATTCACACTATCTTACATACATCTTTCAGGTAATTTTGAAATAACACTGGTGAGGAGGAAATGTGTCTGTGCTGGCATTTGTGTGACATGTCCCTAAGGCCTGGCTCTTGTTGAAGTTATTATTCAAGTGCTTCATGGTTTCCCCACATTTCTTCAACCCCTTGTTTTTCCTCCAAGTTAGAAATTTAGCTGCCCTGGTGGAAAATTTACTGGCAAAGCCGTGAGGTGATCTCACTGGAGCCAAAGTACAGATAGTTGAGCAACGAGGGCAAAGAAGGAGGAAAAAGTCAGCCTTAGTTGTTAGTATACCTGTCTTGTGCCATTGAGGAACATGGTGAAGCTGGAACAGACCCCATCCCTCCAACAATGATCCTGTAGCTACAGGAAGCCACCCAGTCCTGAGGCAGAGCCTGGCTTCCTGGGAAATCAAAGTGGAAAATTCCTGTACAAACAGCTGATACTTGGGGTGCAGAAGATAAACGTCACACTGCAAAATACCCCAGGGAAAAAACCATGCTCAGCATTTTCCTCTGCATGTCTGTTCCAAGCCCAAGCACGGTGAAGCCTGTGCTGCTGCACACCAAGTGAGAAGGCCCTTTATCTACACAGCAGATGTGCCAGCCACAATTTTTCCTCTTCCCATTTATGAGTTTTGAGCTGCCTTGAGTGTTCTGACATTTATAATGATCATCAGCACACCTTTGTCTTGTTCTGTCCGCAGCAGCACGACTCTCTGGGTACTGGTCACAATCATAGAATCATGGAGTGGTTGGGATTGGAAGGGACCTCTGGAGACCACCTTGTCCAACCCTTCTGCTAAAGCAGAAACAGGTTGCAAAGGATTGCACCAAGGTGGGTTTTGAGTGTCTCCAGGGAAGCAGACTCCACAGCCTATCTGGGCAGGCTGTTCCGGTGCTCTGTCACCCGTGCAATAGAGAATTTTTCCCTTATATTCAGATGGAACTCCCTGTGCTTCGTGTGTACCCGTTGCTCCATGCTCCTTTCACTGAGATCCACTGGAGTGTGGACTCACTATCTTTAGACATCCAACCCTAAGACATCCGTTTCACTAACATAATATATGTAAATAATACAATATAAATTTTATGTGGCAGACAAGAGCTGGAGCTGCTCCTGGGCGGGAGCCCGGCACGCCGCGAGTCGTCCCTGTGGAGCCCGGCACTCCCTGGGTCCCGCTCCCCGGGCATTTCCCTGCCAACAGCGCCCTCTCCCGGCCTTCCTTTGCCGGCTTGCGGGGGCGGCCGCGCTGGGGAAATTAATTTAATTTATTGCGAATCAAATCTGAGCAGGATCATGAGAAATAAACACATCTTAGAACAACTTCCCCTTACTCCTCTCTTCGTCCCGGTCTCAACTTCACTGCCGAATTGTCTAACTTCTCCCCTCCAGCAGCACAGGGGGAAGAGGAATGGGAACTGTGGGCAGTCACCACACTTTTGTCTCTGCCGCTCCTTCGTCCTCAGGGAGGGGACTCCTCACACTCTTCCCCTGTTCCACCGTGGGGTCCCTCCCACGGGCGAGAGTCCTCCAGGAATTTCAACATGCATCCTTCCCTCGGGCTGCAGTTCTTCATGAACTGCTCCACTGTGTGTCACAAGTCCTGCCAGCAAACCTGCTCCAGAGGGGCTCCTCCCTCCCCTGACTTCCCACAGATGCTGCCAGGAGCCTGCTCCAGCACGGGCTTCCCACGGGGTCACAGCCTCCTTTGGCATGCACCTGCTCCAGCATGGAGCTCTCCACGGGCTGCAGGGGGATACAGGCTCCCCTATGGACCTCCCTGGGTTGCAGGGGCACGGCTGCTTCCTCATGGTCTGCACCAGGGGCTGCAGAAAAATCTCTGCTCCAGGACCCAGAGCACCTCCTGCCACTCCTTCTCCACTGACCTTGGTGTCTGCGGAGCTGCTCCTCTCACATATTCTCACTCTTCTCTCTGCCTGCAGTGGTGCAGCTTTTCCTCACTTCTTAAACCTATTATCCCACTGGCATCATCATGGTGGCTGCTGGGCTTGGTCTTCGCCAGAGCTTCATCCATCCTGGAGCTGGCTGGCACTGGATCTGTCAGATACGGGCAAAACTTCTGGAAGCATCTCACAGAAGCAACCCGAGAAGCCACCCACTACCAAAACCTTGCCACACAAACCCAGTGCAACAGTAACCCAGATCTACCTGAAATCAGCACATACCATCAGCCTTCTTTGCCTTCCTATTCTCCAAGCAATGTCACTTAATGGATCCAACAAATTAAAGCCAGATATTTGGAGTCTGGTTTGCAGGCCCAATGGCTGAAACAAAAAAACCTATTTAGAGGACTACAAAGCTTTTCAGAGTAGTCCCCACATTAAACATAGCTCTGGGAAGCCTGTCCCTTTGCCAGCCTGGCTGTGTCCCACTGACTGCACACTGTGGTCTACGATGACATTTCAGTTCAAGAGCACTTCTGAAAGGCATCTCCCATCTGTCCCCATATAATGTATGTGGCTCTGCAACATGAGCCAGTCTTGGAGGGCATTGAGTGTATTCTTTTCAGTTTAACAGGAAAACTAACTGTAGGAATAGGCATAATATATGCCACTGGCTATCAGGCCCTCAGTCCAAATGCCTGGGCCAGAACCAGGTGGATGCGAAACCCCTGGTGGGCCAGAGCCCCAGCATCACCCACTTGATGCTACAGCCTCGCTGCCCTGCAGCCGCACTGGGGACGGGCACCGTTCTCAGCCCCCATCACCACAGTGATCCCGCTCTGCTCTGCTCTGTGGTGACTGGGAACTGGGGCCCCTGTATGTATGCCCATACAGGCAATCCAGGGCAGCAAGGCAAGAGGCGAGGCAGGGACCAGTATTACTGTTGGATGGTCAAAGCTTCATCCACTTGGATCCTCTCCAACCAAGGAACAGGCTGTGGACATGGCAGCTTGCAGTGCTCCCTCATGCAGTTCCCATTCTCCTGAGGAAGAGGAAACTAATCCTCACGGGCCAAGGAAGGGGATCCCAGCCCTTCCCTGGGACTGGAAGGAGGCACAGTCTCATCTTGAGACAAATTCTTCACGCAGAGCAGAGGGAGGCCTGTAAGGAGTGTGAGCATTCCAAAGCACTCTGTAATGTTCCTAATAACCCAAAGCATTTAAAAATACACTTCAGTACTTACTGTCAGATTAATTTATTAGCAGGAAGCATGTTTTGCTGTAAGGCAGACAATTAACAGAGAATTTCTGTAATTCTCAGTCAGGAGGCCAAATTATTACTGATAGTTAATACCTAAAATGATTGCTCTGAAATGAATGAGTCTCAAAATGCATATGGAAATTTCATACAATGTATAAAATATATAACTTTTACATTTCTTGAGTAAATACTTTGCTGTTTTTATGTAAGAAACACACATCCTAGAGTTGATTTGCAAAATAAGCACTGAAGGAGATGTCCAGTATTCTGTGGCTCTCCCTGGTAAGCAGACAAGCACAGCAGCACCTACAGAGTCCATAGGCTGAGAGAGGAACCCCATTTGCATTGCACGTGTTGGCCAAGATAAAGTCGCTACTTCGTAATTCCAGTAAAAATTAAGGTAGGGTTATAATGACAATCTGAAATTTTTGAGCCTCTGGAAGAATCTGTAGAATATAGTAAGACAGAAATAAAGCCAGGCTTCCAAGCCTTCAGCCTTACAAGGATTTCCAAGTTTCACAGGAAGTTTTATAAAAAAAATCTTCTTTTTAAAAAAAGTAATTAAAAGTAAAGGTAGAACCTTAACTCCTCCTGAAGCAGAGATTAGCAGCAGCAATCACTGCAGCGTAGTTATTTCATGTGTGTAATATTTGACTTAATTTACTTCTCTGGGTACCCAGGCCACCTATGATGTCTAAGGGACTTTTCAATTTCAGCTGTTTCTATGAAGATACAGATTTTGCCAAGTCTGATACCAGCAAACTGATCACTATAAAACTTGAAGGGGCCTTAAATCTGGCCCAGTTTTTTTCCTTGCTTCTATTTCACGTAGCTGAACATTGCCAATGGATTATGGAAACAAGAAGGTTTCAGTGGATGGACTATAGACTTTTTATTCTAATTTGGACAATGTACACTATCCAGTCACAGCTCTGCTATCCAGTTCCAAGCTTCCCCAAAACCTAAAAGAAACAAAATGAACCTACAGGTGCATCTTAAGACATGATTCCCCCTCCAAGACTTTAAGAAGGGCAGCAAAGACAAGATGCATGAAAGAACTGGGAAGGGGCTGTTTACATATCCTACCAGCAAGAACAGAAAAAGATTTAAGGTATTTCCACTGGAGAGCTCAGCAGAGGAGTGAATAGAAAGTCTTGGGACATCTGCTAAAACAAACAGTTAGAGGTAAGATTCAAAGCAAGAAACAGATGGGAATCAAAATATTCTGGGTACAACTCTTTGTTCTGGTTATGCATTACTTGCCCCTTCAAAACTAGCAACAACACTAGACTGCAGTTTCAGTGGCTGTTTCAATGTCACCCTTGTAATGTAATCATCCAAGAGATGGGCACCTGAAAAGATTTGGGTTATTCCACTGGTACAGATCATCTTATCTACGAAACAACAGGACACTGGTGATTTATTAGCTTCCATAGTCCTAGGAGCCTGTCAGCGAAGATTAGCAAAACCTCAACACAATCTTCACAGGTATGTAGGTGCCAGTGAGATGCATACAGACAAGCACTTTAATGCCTGCCTCCAGAAGCTGAGCAAAAACAAAGCTAATCTTTGTCTTCATTAATTCAGATGGACTGCATGTGAGGAAGCACAAAGGGCAGCAAGGCAAGTACCACAAAATGAAACAGCTCTGCTGCTATGGTAGGAAGTGTGTATGAGAGACAAGATTGGTCTTCAAACCATTTAGCTAGCAATGACTGCTACCCAATGGTTTTGTGTCCATTATACTGAGAAGCAGACTGAGAAGCAAAAGCCACTTTCAAGAACAGAGATAGTTGCTACTACCTACCATTTCCTAGAAGATTCCCTTGACGATTGTATTTGAAGCAGTACGGCTTATTTCTGCCATTTTCTAGCCCAGAACTTATAAATCCATTCCTTCAATCCATACCCCAAGCAAATAAGACACCATTTTATTATTACTCTGATCTACCACCAATGAACTTTCGGTATATTTTTTTTAATGTGTTAAAAATGATCAGGCACCCAGTACTTTCACAGAAAATACAAGCAGCATTTTTTTGCCAGGAGCTTCTAAATTAAAAAGACCTTCAGGTAACATTGTAAAACATTTAAGACATCATAAATAAACTTATTCTAAAATTCACTTTCCAAACAATAAATAAAACTCTTCCTTATTTGAAAGTGCAAACAGGCTGTGTTATAAAAAGTACGAAGCAAGACTGCAGGAAGTGCTTAATTGTTCAGTAATGACCAAGACACAGTTTCTTGCTTTGGTGCTGCTGGTCATCCAGCGATTTTGTTTTCTGGACCCCATCTAAAGAAAAAAACATGCATGGAGCATTAACACAACAGCAAGCATAGCCTAATACTCAACATGGACAGGCACACTGGAATAACACTGGGGGTGGGGAACGGCATGGAGATTGTCTTCTTCCCCTTACAGAGGAACATGCAATAATCATAGCTAAGAGGAATACACCAAGGAAAGAGAGGATCTTAAACCAGTGCAGTACTGAAAATGCAGACACATCTTATTAAAGAAAACTGTTAGAGAAATGAGCCCTGTTAAATTTGTCAAACAAAGTACCCCAAGATTAATCTTTCTCCAGCTGGATCTAAAAACGATTAAGAGAGAGAGGAACAAACAGCCCTAACATTTTGCAGTGATCACTAATGCCATAAACACTACTCTGAGCCCTTCCCTCCGCTCCTTCCCCCAGCCCACAAGGAAGTAGCTAACAAAAAGACTTCTCCATTAATCTATCTCAGTACAAGTTAGGAATTTGCTTGGAGTATGTGGCTATTTGTGTGCCACAAAAACTAACTTCAGTCTTTTTTATGCTCCTAGCACGGTACTCGATGCATCTTTACACTGCATCTTCATGCTTGAAGCACAAAAATTATTTAGCTGCCATTTTCCATGTTGTTTTCCCCTCTGGATGAGTAACATTTTAAGGATTGGTAGCTGACAGTAGATGCCTATGGTGTATCTCTTTTGTAGCACAAAAAGGCTTCAAAGTAAGACTTATCTAAACTCTGTTTTGAAAAAACGACAGCTCCCTTGCTACAGGGGCGCAGGTCAACAGGGATTTTGTGACTTGAAGGAGTCCAGTCCAATTTATCTTGAAAAATAATAGTACTCTTTATAGATCACAATCTAAAAATTCTAGAACAATATTTAAAACATGATAAAGTAGTCTGAAAAGATTTATGCACCAAACAGCATGTTGCTGACCTTCATAGTAGCATTGCTAGATTTTGTAACGTGTGTCAATGCCAAGCATTTTGTTACAAGTTAGTTCACCTATTACAGTTAGCTCATCTATTCAAAAACCTCAGAAAACTTTTCACAGCAAAATTTAACTCACTGAAATCAAGACTAATTAAGACTAAACAATCCCAGAGGGAATCAGGTTGGTTTCAAAAGTGATCTGACTTATTGACTGCAGTTATAAAATGAATTAATGAAAAAAAGACTTACTTTCCCTGGCTGTAGGGTCACGGAATTCAAGTGCATTAGTGTGCAATGGACTTAACTGCCACTGGTAAAAGAAGAAGAAAATGTTTACTTATTCCAGAAGACAGAATAAGGAGCCAAGTGAGACAGGAAAAGTACCCTACAGGCCTTCACTGAGAGGCATGACTAAGGGTGAGGTGGGGAATGAAGGACTCCCTCTTGAACACACTTGTTTTGAGGACAAGTAACTGTTACAGGCATGCAGACATTAACTCCCTTGAGAAGGGGGAATGAGGCTGCTCACACCAACAGTGTTGCAGTTTGTCTTGGAGAGCGCCCTGACTGCAGGTGCACTTGGCCACATTCGAAACGCACCGCAGCTCTTTCAGGAGCTGCTGGCAAGGCCAACAAAATCACACAGTGACCTCCCAAATCAGCTACCATGCTGTGACAGGGGAGGCTTGGAGAGAACTTCACCATGCGAAGATATCACCTCCAACAACAGCCAATTAGAGGGAAATCCTCCATGTAGATAGATAAAAGAGAGGCTTGGCCCCACCCTCTGGCACACAGCACAGCACTGCTCCCCAGAACTGTGGCAGAGCAACCTTTCAATTCCACTCACCTGACTAAACAGCACAGCGCTCCTCTATGCTGGCTGCAGATGACTGCTCCCTCTACTCTCCCATCAATGCTGCCCCCAGTTTTTAGAATACAGTACATTTAGACACTTACTGTAAATTTGCTTACACCCTCAAGTTCACCAAATTTCATATAGGATATGTCTGCTTTCTTTTTTCCAGCATCAACATCTCCTGCATAGATCTGCTTGATACCAGCTCCTTTAATTAAAGGGACACATTCATCACATGGACATTTTGTTACAAATATCATGCTTCTCTCATCTGGCTTTATTTCTCGACACCTACAAGCAGTCAGAAAACAGAATTTCAGAGCTTGTATCTTGGTAGTTTTCAATTGTTACAAATTTGATACCTCAAAAAGCAAGCCAAGAAGTGTTATTTAGTCTCAGAAGCAACTTACTCCTAATCAAGTGCACAAGTACACAATGGAATCTGGTTTGGTATCACTATCTGTGAACAACACCCATCCCACATCTCCACACCTATTATTGTTGGAAGCTTCATCAACTGCCACACTTCTCATTTTGGGTTACAGCATGGTCTAGCAAGAAGAAGAGCCAGTGGTTTGTATATGAAGGATAACTGAAGGAGCCAATTGGATTTAAAATCCAAGTTAATATAAGAAATCTCAAGAAACCCCAGGAGCTGACTGTGCCAATACACATCCAACTTCTACATCACAGGCACTGTGATAAAAAAGACTGTGATTGCACTCCACAGTTCATCAGTGACATCACACATTGTCCTAGTTTGGGCTGGAATACAGTTAAATTCTTCTCAGCAGCTGGTGCAGTCCTGTCTTTTGGATTTAGTATGAGAACAATGTTGAAAACAGACTCATGTTTTAGTTGTTGCTAAGTAATCCTTACTCTGAATCAAGTGCTTTGATTCATATTCTGGCAGTGAGGAGCTGCACAAGCTGGAACAGTGACCCAAACTTGACCAAAGGATATTCCATGCTAGAGAGTGTCACTCCCAGTATATTAAGTGGGGGAGTTACCTAGAAGGGACATTCATCAGCGTTTGATCACCAGGCAGCCTCTCACTTATCCCCCTGCCCCAGTGGCTGGTGAGCAATTGTACTGTGCATTACTTGTTTTTACCTTGGGTTTTATCTTTATTATCTACTATTATTAATAAATTTTAATTTGCTTCAATTATTAAACTGTTCTTGTCTCAACCTATAAGTTTTACTTTTGATTCTTCTCCCCATTCCACCGGGGCAGGGGGATAAGTGAGAGGCTGCCTGGTGTGTACCTTCCCCACTGGGCTTAAACCACAACATGCATTTATCATGGAATTGTTTCCAAACCATCTCATTCTTCTCTGTGGTAAAAATAAACCCATTACCTGAATGTCAGGGCGTTCTGCTCCGCATGGATAATGTATCTGAACTTTCTGATTTCCCGATCTTTTTGCTTATCATCCATGTGTGGAAAATCAGCATATTCAGATCCAACAGGAAAGGCATTGTAACCACAGCCTATAAAATACATTGCTCCTGTTCCATCACAGCCTCTCTGCAACAGTAAACAAAGCATCAAATTTGGAGGTATTTTAACTGAGTTCTAAGTCAAAGTACAGTGGAGTGTATACTTTTGCACGATCAGACAGCTCAGCTCTTGCCAATTGCTCCACATCTGTATGAAGCTTTTCCACTGAGCCCTGCAGGAGCTGCACAGGTAAAGTCTAACACCTCTGTTACCTGCACCAGGCTTTTGGGGCTTTCCTTTTGGCAAGTAATACTGACAGCAGGGACAAGAAGTCTGAAGGATTTAGTCCTTAACAATGTACACGATTAAATACAGCTGGAGTTCATTCCTGATGTGCCAGAGACGGTGTTTTGCCTGTCTTTTAACAGACTCAGCGACCAGTGGGCTGATAAGAGACAACTGGTGATTGAAATAAGAAAAAGAAACAAAACAGCAATAAGTAGCTGATGACTGAAGTGTTAAAAACAAATTAAGAGTATGTTGCAGCTGTGTGAAGAATGAGGCTTCCTGGGACTGATAACACGCATAAGCAGAGTTACAAAGAACAAAAACTTTCTGTTTGGATGGGAAAAAGCACTGTAACAATATTCATAGAAAAATACTGCTTTGATCCAAAAAGGAATGTGCTAAAGCCCATACAGCATTTAACTGTAACGAATATCCTCAGGAGACTGTCAGGCTATAATTGCACTGAGACGTCTCCTAAAAAGAGCTGCAAAGAGGTGCCATGCAGGGCACATGCTGCCTGATGAGCAGCTGTGGCAGTACCTTGTAGCCAGGATACCTGGAATAACTGACAATGATTAGGGAAGCAGGCACGCTGAAAATTCAGGCAGAGACACTGTTGTAGTTACTAAAATAATTTATACTTCCCTTTCATCTTAAAGCATAACAATGAACCAGTCATTAACTGAGTTACTGAAGCTCTGTGTGTGTGCGCATGAAAAACAAAAGTGTATAAACTTTAAGGAAAATAACAAGTGCAAATCCAGTGTATGAATTGTGAGTGCAAGAAAAAGTAACTTTTCCAATACTTACTGATTTTTCCTCTGCCCAAATAATAGCTCCAACTCCCGTTTTATGATCCTCTAAAACACATAACATTTTAGGAGTAAATAACAAATAAAGTACTTCTGAGTTACCTATACATTAACATATGACATCCTAGAGTAAGGAATAACATTTATTGTTGCTTTGTGAACGGGAGGAAAGAAATGCAGAAAGATTAAAAGCTTGTAAATCATATGAGCCTACTATAAAAGCTGGGTGTGCTGTTACTGCAAGGCAGTCATTCTAAGATTTTGCTGTGTACATTCGTTCACAAATGAAATGAAGCAATCAACACATAGATAATAAAATGCGTGCCAAGAACATGTGGACAGGTTCACTAATGTGAGACAGCTAACTGATAGAAACCTCCTTGTTTACTACTTAATTTAATGGCTTAATTTCTGCTATTCTTAAAGTTTACACTTCTGTGATCTGAAGTCCTATCAAAATTAGTCCTATTTTATACCAAATTCAGAGACAAAATATTAACAACTGGATTTTGGGGGTGTAGTCTATCATCACCATAGGAAAACTGGTACAGAGCTTTCCTTATGTGACTTGGATGTTTTTTATGCCACTGGAAGATATTCCCCAGCAGCTACTGATGGGAATCTTGAGCATATCAAGGAGAAAACCATTTCAGGCTTTCATTGATTAATATTGTAGAACACACTGTTTCCATGAATCATTTCCATCATCCTTAGTATCACTACCATATGCAATAACTCAAAGAGAGTCTTTCCTGCCAAAGATGTCCTTTATCAAAGCCGTCTTCATCTCTATTCTGCATATTTATTAGACATTGATGAAGATGATAATGACTGATTAAACCAGCATACAAAACATCCTATGTTCTTGCTCCCTTTATATCCACCTATATAATAGTGTTAAACACCTAAATATGTGTGTGAGCTGCTATTTATTTTAATTTCATTACAGTGCAATAAAAGTTGGCTCAAACCCCAGACCTGAGTCCAGGCTGAATACTACAGCTAATCCTGAATTTTGCTGCCCCTCAAGCTTGGTCATTCCATCTTGTTCTATATAACGGAAGCTGTACAAAGAACTCCTAACTGGTTCCATGAAACTTCTGAAGTACATCTAAAAAATGTCATTTCTGCAATTTTTGGAGAAAAAATTTGCTGAGGGTACCTGACTTAAGAGGTTGGGTTTGGATGGGTGTGTTGGGGGATTAGTTTTGGTTTAAGCTTTATATATGTACTATTTGTTTGTTTACAATGGTTTAAAAAAAGCAACTATCATATCTGTGGAGTGCCATCAAGTTTTAAGTCTTCTGTTCTCTGGAAGTACTTATCACTTTCCTGCATTGGTAGCCAGAGAGAATAAAGCAGCTAACAGAAGTCATCTCTATCAAGAGAGAATCAATAATTATCTTTCTACCTCAGAAGCCTGGACATAAAACTCCAGCATTTGTGCAAAGAAAACCTCCATCAGATATATAAGCACTTTCACTAATAACATTAGGGCTAGGAGACTTAATATAATGGTACTTAATGTCCTACTGAAGGATATTATTTCACTGCTTTTTTTCTGAAGTGAACATAATCTGCTTGAAATATTGACATTTATTTGGTAACAGAAGTATCTTGTGAGACCTCAGTAAAAAGAAGGTCAGGTAAAAAGAACCTCAGAGCAGCTTGAAGAATTTAAATGCCATTCTGTTCTATCTTCAGTTGGGTGTTGGACACATTGGCAGGGCAGGGTTTGCCAGCACTGTATGTGAAACACCTGCACTGATTTCCTCATGGAAAGCTTTCACACACAACACTGTGTGCCCCTGTGGAGTCTTTACTATTACTGTTGCACTCATTTCACACGTGTGGGAATGGCACTGAGCAGCTTGCTCAAGGAAGTACTTGAAAGAATAAGACTGAAATTAGGAACTTGCTCTACTGACGAGACCCCCTCGTTCCTGTGCTCCGGTAACGACTCACCTGTCCGATAGGCAAGTAGCCTGGCTTGTATCATACAGTGCCTTGCCACGTCCTGGGGCAAACACTGATCGTCTGCTTCATTTGTTCGTTGGGATCCACTCCTGTAAAATCCAAAGCATCCGAAGACAGGGACACTGGCAGCCACTGATGCCAAGACCAAGACAAGATCTTTCATATTTTGTCTAAGGTTGCTGAAGTATGGGTTTTCACAGAGGTTCTCCAGTCCTATTGTCATCAGTATTTGCTTGTGCATTTCCTCATTTGAAATTAGAAATAAACTTTCATACTCTTTTATTCTCTCTTGCCTACATGCAGTATAGAAGTCAGTGTTATAGTCAGGCTGTGATTTTGCTATTTTCTGAATAAAATCAAACTTGGTGGAAGTTTCTTCAATAAACTGCACCATGTAGCACACCAAAGGCTGAAGCAACACACACACACGAGCACGACTGTTTGACTTCAGTCTTTCCACTGCTTTGGCATCCAGCTTTGCATCCTCAGTGCTTGTTGGATTGGATACCTCGTTCTGCAAGCTGATTTCAGGATCTGCTGGCCAGTAAGAAATCCTGTTCACCCCAGCTGTAAGAGAAGATAATGTAGCAGAAGGAACCATGCAAGTACAGTGGAACATAAAGCTCATATTCAACACACTATTGTCTAACCCTGGTTTTACTTCTTTAAGGCCCCAAGTCCTGCCTAAGGGGTGTCTAGACAACAAAAATGCTGGTAGATACAAGTATCAAGGGTTATCCAACTTGATAATCAGAATACAGATAAAAATTTGAGTTACCCAAGTCCTCAGATCTTTGTGGCTGCCTAATTTTGCATCTTACATCCAACAGATAAATTAGCAACACGCAAAAAGAAGTTAGCATTGATAGAAATTACTGCTGAGATTAAAAATCTGTATGTGCAGAAGGGCTGTACCAGCAGATCCCATTTCTGGACGTGAATGATCTGGTTTGTCTTCATATCTCATGGGGAAAGGAAACCCTTAAGTACTCCCTGCGATTTCTGCAAAAAACCCCACTTTTCCCTGGTGTCAGTGACAAGCAAAGGGAAAGCAAGGAAAAATACATCCATCTAGGCCTAGTCATCAGGCTTAGGGTGGCTCTGGCAGAGTGCAAAAGGACAGTCAGAACCTCAGCAGTGCATCCCAGCTGAGAGACAAGGACCACCAAGAATAATGGTTGCACATTACAGAAAAATAGGGTCTTGGCAGCAAACCCCAGTTTCTTGATCATCAGCTCCAGGAAACGTACATTCATTTTTTCCTTATGGAAAACATCAATGCAGGCTACACAAATCAGGGTTTGGCATTCACAACTGGGACAGTCCAAAGAGAAAACAGGCTTTCTGTTTTCAATCACAAATGTAACATTTACTCCTACTCTACTACAGTCATTGCTTACCATTTACAATCATTTTTAAACAAGTTGAACATGGTTTTCTGGAAAAATAAAGATCACAGTTTTTAAGTCTTGATCCGTGTTTAATGAGTGCAATCTGGCCAGCATGCAAGTCTGTACTGGAGCAATGAAGACCAATAATCTTCATATTTTTCACCACAACCAGACCACTCTTCTTCACCTACAGAAAAAGGCATTATTATTATTATTTTACTTTTTTTCAACATTGAGTCCATAAAGATGTTACAGCTCTTCCTTGGATAACAGTAACCAACCAGCAGCAGAGCACAGAGCTCATCAGTATAAATGAATCATTAAACAATCTGCATTTTGCTAGCATTTTTTCTTGTTGTTTTGTTTTCAAATGTGCCTGTTAATATCAGGGTGCCATGTCTCTGTCAAACTCTAAAGAGGGACTTGTCACAAATTCCTGATTTTTTCTGGTCACTGCTTTGCCCGTAACAAAATCCAGAAGCAGCATAGAAAATTCTGTCAATTATAGCTGAAACCTTCTCTGAATCAGCCAGCATCTGGAAATGCTCATGAATTTAATTTCTGTCTTAAGCCTGACCATCCTGGGAGCCAATGGCTTCTCTAGCCTTATTTCTGTCTCTTCATTTATGTAATGCATCCTGGTTCTGACTTCGAAGAGTAAGAAGAAGTCTGTATACCACAGACAAGAGCCATTACATCTGGATACCCATGTATTGTGAAAAAACTGGATACAAACTAGTTTGATGAAGCTGGTGAAACAGATCTCTTTATGCAATCCAGCTGCTACCGAACACTGTTGCCTTAGATCTGTAAATTATTCAACTGCTGTGTGGTTACAGAAATGAGACTTCACTAAAGCCCTACATACAAGCCAAGTGCCATTTCTAACTGAATTACTAAATTTCAGACTGCTTTTGAAGGCTGTAGGTGCTGCTCATCTATCCATCCTTCTGATCTAACCTGGGACATACCCAGCTCTGAAAATGAGGCCTAATTGTCACTCAGATTATTTTCCTATCTTTTCTTGCCCTGGCTGATACATGTGGTATGGATCTTAGCACATGGGTATGCTCTGCACAATGCAGTTATCATTTAAAGAGCCCAGTAACAACTCTGATCACAACGGGAAACACCCTGTTCCAGGTCAGTCTGAAAACGCCTCTTGACTTCGAAGAGTAACTGGCCACTGTTTAGAAGACCCACTCTCATTTGTAGTTTCTCTTCCTTGTCACTAAAGTAGTTACCTACCAGTTCTTGATCAGCAAACATTTTAAGTACTTGTGTAACCTCCACTGTATATAAGAACCGTTCATCTACAGTCATGAACATTGTAACTCTAAAAGAGTCTTTCTACACCAACAACCACATTGACTTTACACACAGAGTACATACCACCCCTCCTTTGTCCTGCTCTTTAAAACACCTGCCATTTTTTAGTGCTTGTTTCACCTCTTGGGGTACATATCTTGCCTTTCAAGGTTTTTCAGAAAGAGCATGCTATTTAGCCATTTTGCTATTTTTCTCCCACTACAGGATTTTTTTTCTACTTCTAAGAAAGATTTGAAAAAAGTTTATTACATTTGGTTGTTTTTTTTTTTTGTCTGGACTATGTGTCATCTAAAGAGCAGTTGGGTTAAATTCACTGAAGGAGCTCTTCAGAAAGACCAATTAACAATAAGCACAGACATTTTACCTGGGATTTTTTCTGCTGCTCAGCTGAGGGAAAGAGCTCCATCCAGAGACTTAATAAAGTAAAAAGATTGACTTTAGAAAGTCTTGGCATTTGACCTGTTTTGAAGAAAAAAAGATAAATATTTATTAGAGAATACTTATAAAGCAACTCCATATTGCTGAACATTATTTGCCAAGTCTTCTACACCACAGCTGCTACAGAAGCTGGTTCTGCTCTTTCAGCAGCTACATCCACACTATCCTTTTCAGGGCAGTCATTGCCAACTCAGGATGCTCACATCTAGATGCAGAGATCAGATTTGTGCAACAAGAGGAACCGGTGGAACTTCCACTGAAATTCAGTGAGTTAGTTCAACTCAGAGGTGTACAGCAGAAATCACAGATCAGATCACCAGATCCCACACAACTTAATGTGCTCAAATGATTCACAGATGCTTAGAGAAATCTGAGACAGCTTCTAATTCAGCTTCAGGTTCACCACAGAAGAGGGCAAAAATATCCAGGGACACACATCATGATCTTACACTGATGCCTGCAGCAAGAGGGGACAAGCCACTGTGAAACCATCCAGTTACATTGCTTCTGGAGATCCTGCTTCTGGACTCTTACAGTCCGCTTAGATTTTGGCTAGGTTTTTTACAAAAATTTAAACCTTGTGCTCAGGCTTACACTTCTGACAAAATATCCAAATGCAAAAATCCCTTCTCAGAGCACCACCTAGTGCTGTGCTGGTACTCAAAATCTGGAAGTTGTCCTGTGAGGGCCAGCGCAACTCAGCATTATTGAGTGCCCCACAAAGGAAAAAAGAGGAAGCACTGTGCCGCTTGGTAAAGCTTGCACTGTTCCAGATGTAAGGCTATCTTGCCTCACACTTGACAAAAAGTTTATTAAGTCTTTTAAATATCTGCAGTCCCCATTTCAGGAGTGCTTACAGAGAGCTGTAATGAACACATATTCCTCTGCAGGTCTCACATGTGTTGTCTGACAATAGTATTATTTCTATATTTTCCCGCAAATGTTACAGTTTTTGCAAAGGAGGAAATGGCAGTGGCAAGAATGGAACAGAATAGAGAAAAACATTCTTTAAGTAGTTCTAGCACCTTGGAAGAGATACAATCAGATACTAAGATTATCTGTCTGGGGGAGAGGGTTAGTTTAATGGCATGTCTGTGAACCCAAACAATTAGGATAACAGATAAACATATGCAATCCACGACTGAAACACCATTTTCAGACAGTATTTTAGCAGCTTTTTTCACACATAAGTGTGGTTTGGTAAAGTGAATATAGGCCTGTTAGCAACACTATCTGATGCCATATTGTCCACTGTTCCTTAGGCTGCCCAGCTCTGCTACCCCACTTGGCACAAGCACTGCAAGGGGCACCTGTTTAGCACAGTCAGATATGTGTGCTAGAAATGTACATGGCAAGCAGCACACACCAAGATCTGTTGTCCTTGTACTAAAAGCAAACTGTAAAAGTAAGTCTACAAGCCACATCTAAAGAAGCAGAATCTGTTTTGTTAAATGGGCATTTGAGTTCATTCTCATTACAGCTCCTGTTTACTCCTGTCATAGCACACATATGTACAGTTCCCAAGTGGCAAGTTAAAACAAACAGTGCAATTTACACCAATGCACACACACACACCTTTGTGTTTTCTAAAATGGACTACACTGTGGCACACAGAGTAGACTTAAAACTGCATGCACCACAAAAAAGTTTTAATTACTCTTTGTTTTCTTGCTCCTAACCTGAATGTGACCTGTCAAACACATGGGAAACAAACTGAAGAACATCCTGACATGAATTTATAATGAGAAGCAGAAAAATATTCTGAAGAAGGAAAGACCTTTAGTTACAGTTATCATAGCTGTGTGTTTGCATCTTCACTCAGGTAGTTAAACACTCCCTTAAGCTCAACAGGGTGAATAGAAGGCTGGTTAAAATGGACTGGAAAAAAGGCAGAAGATGTCTTACAGAATTAAAAGCAACTACAGAAGACTGGGGAAGTAAAGGAATCAGGCTCCTGCTATACTGAGAGCAAAGCCACATATAAAAGGAGTGCTCTTTGCAGGTGCATCAGGCCCACTTCACACAAAGGTATGATTTTATTCCTCCTGGTTATGGATCTTGCTTCAGTGAGGTGAGGCATGCTCTAGGGAAAGTGTGTGTGGAGGCTGGAGCCAAAAACCCTGCTGCACCTGGAAGCAAACAGGAGCAGGGCACAGCCTACCCGGACATGGCTCAGATCCAGGATTATGTCCTGCCTATAATGCATGAGTTCCTAGTCCAGAGTCTGAAAGGCTTCTAACAAGTGCTTGACACCAAGGAGGAAGCTACCAGTGACATCACTCTGCTGCCTGGGAAAAGGAAACTAATACCCATTTTTAGACTTCATCAATTTTTTGTTTGCTTGGAAGCAGGATTTCCACAAAACCAGGATGAAACAAAATTCATATACCCACCCAGGAGAGCTGGCTGCCCTGCCATGGTGCTCAGTCTGAGAACCATATATACATCACATCTATATGCACACACCATTCCCTTGGGACACAGCAGTGGGATCTGTGGAATCTACCAGCATCTGTTTCTCCTGGACACCCCCAACCCTGTGAGAAAGTTGCTCTGTACCAAACCCATACCATGGGCCTGCTGTGGAGTTAGTTAGAACACCCCTCAGAAGGCGAGCATTTTCCTGCACATTGCACTGTATGCACATTAAATATACCTGGTAGAGGGCAAGAAATGGCTGCAACAGGACAGAAGGGGGGAACAAAATACAGGCTTATGTTATCAAAAGGCCCTCAGGGAGAAGGATGTTGTCAAGCAGGAGTGGGGGAGGACAGAGGAGATTTTTTTTTTTTTAATTTGATGTACAGATATATGCTTAAAGATACTACACACAGAAATATGTATATATACTTTATGTATATACACACACACTGTATATATAGCATATAGGTACACACACACTATATATATTGTATCAAGTGTGCATATATATATAAAGTATCTATATACTTATGTACTAGAGATATGCTACATATATTTTTATATATATATTTGGATATGAAAGTATAGGTACATGTAAGCATATAGATACTTTATATATACACACACTTACGTATATGTATGTTTATGTATATATACACTTTATTGCACTGTCTGTGAGGATCAGGAGCACTCTGTGAAGCATCACCAGCCGAGAGGGAAGGCGCGGGCTCCCTGTACAGCCCCAGGATGAGGCGGAAAGTGTCCCCTGAAGAGAGGACAGACCAGGCGGCCCCTGGAAAGACCCAGCGGGTGAGGCGAGACCCGCGATGGGCCAGTCAGCGCACAATCCCCTCACACCCGCCCGGCCCGGCCCGGCCCGNGACAGCTTGCGCCGTCAGCGCCGCGGTTCCCTCACGGCGGGCCAGGCCCCGGCGCGCCTTCCCTCCCACTCCCGCGGCCCGGCTCACCGGCCATGCTGTCGGTCTGCGTGCTCGCCGCTTTCACCCGCGGCCCTGCCGCCGCCTCCTCCGCGCCGTGCATGGGTATGGGTATGGGT
>VXBC01011971.1:224977-239273 GCA_013399945.1 Ploceus nigricollis
GCTCCCGGAGGGATCCGCGCTCCGCGGGAAGTTAACGGGGACTCGGGGTCACGGGGTGAGCTGCCATGGAAGCGACCCGCAGGGATCAACCAGTCAACTTCTGGCTCGGCACAGGACCACCCCCAAGAGTCACACCATGCGCGTGAGAGCACTGTCCAAACGCTTCTCGAGCTCTCAGGTTCCAGTGCCCAACCACCGTCTGGGTGAAGAACCTTTTCCTGATATCCAGCCTAAACTTCCCCTGACACAGCTTCAGGCCATTCCCTCGGGTCCTGTCACCGGTCACCACAAAGAAGAGATCAGTGCCTGCCCCCGCTCTTCTCCTCACGAGGAAGCTGCAACTGGAGTGAGGGCTCCCCTCAGTCTCCTCCAGGCTGAACAGACCAAGGGACCTCAGCTGCTCCTCATGTGGCTTCCCCTCAAGGCCCGTTGCCACATTCATAGCTCTCTTTTGGACAGAAGAAGACTCTCAGAATATTCTGAATTGGAAGGGATGCATCAGGGTCATCAAGTCCAACTCTTGCTTGAATGGGATCCCAGGAAGTTATTTTCTGCAACAGGCGGCTCAGCTGCAAATGGTGCAGGTGGAGCAAAGAGCAGAGCCTCTGCTACTGTGCTCTGCTTTCTGGTGTTATGAGGGACTTGGGGGTTGTGCCCTGACAGATTATTCAGCTTTCACCAGAGGTGTCTAGAGGGACCAGTCTTCATTAATAAGCTCTGCTGGGCATCATGGTCTGTATAAACCAAGGCATCGGCTTGTGACCTCTGGGCTTTTTGATCAGAGCCTCTGGTGTGTAGTGTTTAATGTCCCTGCCATTTTTTCTAAATGTCAGAGTATGTAAAAGCTTCTCTCTGGATACATTTTTGGAGGTATGTCCATAAACTGCTGTCATGTATAAAACCCCAAATAATTATTCCGAGTCAGTGACAAAAAAATCCCATCTTGAAAAGTTGCAGAAGTCCTAGACCATCTAGACTAAAAAGACTAAGGGCTAGAAGGACTAAAAATTAGTTAAAGAATTCCTGAGGATTTAGGTCAGGAATTCCTGACCTAAAGGAATACAGAATTTTTTGAGTCTCAAATCAAGTCAATTGAAGCCTAAAAACTGGATAAGAGCATGAATTAGGTTATAAATAGTTGCTTTCTAAGGATCCTTTTGTTTCCTGTATGGCCTAAAATTAATTTATTTTCTGTGCATGCATTGCATGACTATCTCAGATGAATTTTTCTTGTTTGGAAAAATTCCCTTCTAGACACCCTCTTTATGAAAGACTACAAAAATGATTTGTGCATTTTCACTTACCAGTCTCTCAAATATGACTGGACCATTGCTGAATTCTGTGTTAAAATAGACTGCTTCAAGCAAAAGGGTAACATCTTTCAGTACGTTTTTTTCCCCTGTATCCCAAAACCAAACCAAGACTTGCAAGAAGTCTCTCTGCTCTGTTACATCTTGAAGTGTTTCCCCCCCCCCGCCCCGTGTTAGAGAAACTTCTTTTTTCATGAGTAGCTTGCTGATTCAGACATGGTATTTGACTTGTGTGCTCTAGGGTTTTTGTTCAGAGCTGGGCATGGAGGTGGGCTGTTCGAGGGTCAGTAAGCCTGAAGTAAGTGGAAATCAAATTTACAGCAACATTCATCTGTAACTTGCAGTCACCTCTTTGTGGTGGAGTTGTCTTCATAAGAGGGGAGGCAGCATGATAGATAGATAGATAGATAGATAGAACATTTCTTTCTTTCTTTCTTTCTTTCTCTCTTTCTCTCTTTCTCTCTTTCTCTCCTTTCTTTCCTTTCTTTCCTTTCTTTCTTTCTATGGCTTTTAATCTAATTATGATCTTGAATTTGAAAGCTCCCACTGACCGGATTGGGACTAAACAATTTGCTGGTTCTCTTTGCCTTCCACCAAAAGCTGCAAGTAAAAGCTAGAGGGCAGCAGACAACAGCATCTCTGTGGAGCATGAAGAGGGTACTCATTCACTCCAGAACCAAGAGAAATCATGTAATTCCCCAAAATTTGTTGAAAGGAAAATGGCACAAACCCTACTGCAGAAATCATCCCTCCCCGGGGACTAAGCGGGCTTCTTTTGGCAAGATTACGGTGGAGAATAGGATGGTAGTAATGAGGAAAAGTGGGTCTCAGTCTTGCCGTTCTTTTATATACAATTCAGGGCAATTCAGCCTTTCCAGTTAACAAGCATGTTGCCCTCTGAGCTTCAATTTCTAAAATTTACAGATTGGTAAGAGTTTCTGGATGGGCCTTTTCTCCTTGAATGAGATCTGCTGAAAAAACCTACTGCTTCTCTCAACAGCTGCAGTTTGTTCCTGCATCTGTGTCTTACAAACCCAGTTCATTCAAGTGATTGATTGCTTAATATCCTTTTCCCCTCACCCCTTTTTTCTTTACTTAGCAGACCTGTTTGCTTGGATGTCCCATTTGAGGTGTCCCAGAAGGCTCTCATTGCTGATATGTTGTGTTTTGATCTGACAGATGGGAGAAAGCAAAAGCTCTGTCTGCCACAATGTCCTTCGGAAGTTGTCGAACCCCTTGTGTTCTCATACCTCTGTTATGTTCCATTTGTGCAGGTACTTTCTGATACACAGCTACGAAGCTGTGTGATCATCTTGGCTGATGACTTTCAGGATTTTATCCTTTGCACTAATTTGATAGCCATTTGGTATAGCAACAGTGCTCATTGTTTAAATTTACTGAGATGTTTTGCTTGGCTTTTATGGTGCTTCTTGTACCGCTGTTGGTACATTTTTACACCCTCATCTTCATGTTATCAGTGGACTGAAAATCTCATTCCCCATCACCATCTCTTTTGGGGTTGATTTGCTGAGAAAATTTATTCCTGCATTGCAGTTACCTTCTTTGCAGTATTTTTCTGTGTCTGTGTACTGCAGGTTTTAGATCCTGGATCCAGGTTTCCTGTACTAACATCAACTAACTCTCTTAAGATAGATGACTTTACACCTACCTCAAAATTCTAGAATTCTGGAATATAATGGTAAACAGTGAAGCTGTTAGTCTGTTTAAAGACTAGTAAGAAGAACTAATAGTGCTTATTCTTGGGGGTTTGGATCTTTATTAATCTCTAGGAGTTCTACTTTGACCTTTGTTTTGCCTTCTGGATTTAAAAACAAGCTCTCTTCTCTTAGAAAGTTTTATCTGTGAGCTGTTAAGCATCTGTAACAGCTAGGCCCATCAGTTCATGTAGGAAATATCCAGTATTTGTTAGTACCATGCAAATACAACAAGGTGCTCTTTTTATCTCTTAACACCCTTTGTATAAGTGACCTTGGAAGAGATGTGCTTGCTTTATAAAGCAGGGTGCTGAAGTACATGCAGTGGAAAGGGAAATAGTTGGGAGTGTGTGGTGGCAGGAGCGTGATTTGTGATGGCTGTGCTGCTGAGCAGGGAAACCTGCCCTGAGCAGGAGCCACTCCAAGAGCCTCTGTCTTTATCACTCGCTGCCTTTTTCACTGCTTTGAAAAACAGCAAGATTAGGAATCATGTAAAAGTCAGTTTGACAACAGTGAAGGCAGCATCTGTCAACTCTATGTCATGGAGGCAAAAAAAATGATTTTGCAAATTCTCTGCCTGTCTCCTGCTGTAGGCCCCAGTCCCTGCTTTGTGAGGGGGAGTGCAGTGTCCTGCCATGTTGGTGGTGCATGGCACCACTGAGACTTTTTTAATGAGCAGCTTTTTCCTCACTGGTCACTGAAAGCAGCCAAGTGATGCCTCTTTCTTCCTTCTTCCAAGCAGGGCCAGGTTTGTGCAGCCAGCCTGGAAGTGATTGCTTCTGCAGTTACCTACAGATATTTGGAGTCAAACACTCTCCTGCTGATACCTTCTGGTAAGTAACAGCCACTGAGGCACAGCAGAGGTGTTTTGTGGGGTGGTAAGTGAACATCCTTTGGCTGCACCAGGGTTTCTCCCAAATGGCACCAAGCACTATCAGGATCGTTTGTAGCTCAGCGACCACTTTGAGTTTGCTCCATTGGCTTCAACATGAGTCCTGGTCACTCCACACCACCCTGCCCCGTGGGTCTGTGACCCAAATTCATTCACAGTCCAGCTTCCCTGAACAGAGGTGTGGGATTTTGCTCCCTGTCATTTGTGTGATAAAACTCGGTTTTAAAGGTTCTGTTGTGTAAATATCCCAAAGGCTGCCCAGCACAAAACCAGTACCCTGTCTGCTCTTCCAGTCTGCAAGGTCACAGAGGCAGTTTCTTCTAGGGTTGTCTTTTTTGACAACCATCAGTTGTAATGCAGTGATGTGTGCTGTCAAATGGTCTAACATGGATATTTCTCCCTTTATGTAACAGAAATTACCTGTCAATTTTTTTCTTACTGGCATGTGTTTCTTTTGACAGCCTTGTCCCATGTTTGGTTGACAAGGAGGCAAGAAATCAATTTTGTTTCTTTATTTAGAAATACATGCATTATTCCTAGAGCCCAGACTAAAATGTAATACATTTGACATTTCCACATAGAGGCATATTACTCCTCACACACACTGCACTTCACAAAGCAAGAGGTGTCTGAGAAGAAGGAAACCAAATGAAAGTGAGGACTCTGGCTATTACAAGCTCCTGATGAGCTGTAGTTTCTCACCAACACCTGTAAAACAGACTGAGGACCAAATCAGTTAATGAAGGGAAAATATGTAAGGAGGGAAGTGTTTATGGGGAAGAAATGGATCTGGGTGGATCCCATATGTATGGTAGGGGCGTTCTGCTCCATGAGACCAACTCCTACTGCTCTTCCATGTTTTTCTTTGCCTTTCTCAGGCTTGTCTCAGCCAGGGCTATTTTCAGCCATGTCCATCCTTCCCTGCTTCTTTCCAGTCCCAAGGCTCTGCAGGAGAGGACTCCCTTCACAAGAGGCAGCATGGGACGGAGCAAACATTTCTTTTTTCTGAATCTGTCCCTTCTGCATCTTTGTGGTAACTTCCCAGAAAATTGGCCTGCTACTCTGTGAGATCAGCTTCCCTTGTCTCGGCTGCCTTATCTCACAGGCTTGCTCTGGAGGAGCAGAATGCTGTGGGCAGGTGGATGTGATGATTCCCTGGCACAGATATGGCTTGTCCAGGTCAGTCCAGAGGGCTCTGCTGAGGTCTGTTGAAGTCTGTAAAGAAGTAATGACTACAAGCCTCAGATGAAGTCCAGGGCTGGGAATGCTGCCTGACTTGGCAGAATTGAAACCCTTGAATAAGAGAATGTTCCCTATGCTGTGCTCAGCTGCTGTAGGAGATGGGGAAACAGCCTCTCTCCACATTCCTCTTCTTCTGTGGTTGTGGACAGCTTGTGCTTCCACAGTTGTTCAAAACACAACTTGTCTTTGGGGTGTATTTGCGCAGCACAGACAAAAAGCAGACCTATACTCAAATTAGGGAACTGATTTCCTCGTTAAGTTGGGGAAAATTTGTTGCACAGGAGCCACACATTTGTTGGGCATATGCTTCCCTTTATAATCAGTTTAGCTGCAAGCTGGGCAGTGGTGGTATCCTTGATTTATAACAGACACCAGATCATTTTTGTTGCTTTCAAGGTTTCCTGACATTGCTTTGCAACCTCTGCAGAACTTCAGAGAGCAGAAACATTATGCAGAATTGCACAGAGTATTCTGAGCTGAAAGGCACCCACAAGGATCATCGAGTCTAACCCTTAAGTGAATGGCCCAAACAGGGATTGAACCCACTTGCAGAGTCCTGCTGTGCTTGGATACCCCTGATACAACAACAGTCTTACGGAACTGTCACGGGCTCTGTGAGATGACATCTCAGCTGAGTTTCTGAGAGCACTGACACAGAGCTGACTTGCTTTTGCTGCAGTGAAATGCTGCTCCTTGTCACACAGGATGATGTTAAATAAGTTCTGGAGGGGAAAGAAGGTTACTTTTATCCTTTCACTGCCTTTTACTCTGGCCAAGGTAGCTGTCACCTCTGATACAGCAACTGCACCAACCTCCTTATGTTGCAACAACACACTGGTGGTGGTTCTCCCATTCCAGGTAAATACACCCTCCCATCTGGCTTGCATTCCTGTCACTTCATACTGGTTTTAGTGATTTCCAGATGATGCATCTCAGGCTGGTTCACTGTGCTGAATTGGGGCTCCTTACTAAGGACAATGGTATTTGATGGAGTCTCAGGTTTAGGACACCTGACTTCAGCCCACACTGAAGGTTGACCTTGTGGCTACATCCCTGGTTGCATGCAGGGGACATGCTGGGGTTGAGGGAAAACACTCTGAATTTCCTCTCCTGCCCTGCCTGTGGGCCCTAGGACAGTGTCCATGAGGGGCTATGGGGAGTGATGGAACCTGTGCAAGGGCTTCACATGGCCTTCATATCTTGGGAAAAAATTGACCCAGCCCTTCTTAAGGGTTAATCTTTTTTTAAAATCAGCCCACACAGAGGTGCTGTTAAAACTTTAAACAACTTCAACGTGAGCTCATACAGGCTCATGGCTGACAGGGACAGGCTGTGGTTGAAGCATCTGGCTCCCCACCGATGCCTGGCAGCCTGGATGAGCCCCTTGGCAGAGATATTTGTCACAGACAACTTCTGAAAGAGAAATAAATGAATCCATCTGGTGAGTTCTGGCTGGGAGAAGGAAAGGGAAAAGGAGAGAAAGCAGACAGCATTATCTGTGCTCTGCAGTGGGGGAGGGAAGATGAAGTCCAAAAGTGGAGGTAGAAGGAGCAGGGATTCATCTTGGAAAAGGGGCAGCATGCAAATGGGGTGATCTGAAGGGAAGATGAGGCAAGTGAGAGGCAGGACAGAGCTGTCAGCCCTACTGCTCTCTGTCGTCTCCCAGGGCATATGCCACCCCCATCCTGGGTATATACCCTTGGATTTCTGCTGTTCCAGGGGGCCTGGAAGCCCCCAGCCACTGGGAAGGAGATTGAGATGATGTGTAGGGGAGCTCTGATCCTAGCTTTGGGGGACTGAGGACATGAACTCTTGGATGTGTGCAGCCCCAGGAAAAACAAAGCAGTGTTGCTGCTTAGAGCTGCTGCAGGAGGAGATTCCAACCTCCTCTCTGTTAGGTACTTCCCAACCTGGACAGCCATTTTCTGATCCAAAACTGGCTTTCTTAAACGCTCTGGAAACCTTAGGCTTTGGTGGCATGCTTGAAGATTTGTGTGGTCCACGGAAGCACTGGATGACATCAGCCTTAACATTTTGGGTCACCAGAGTAGGGTTCCCACAGGAGGGACACTGAGCAGAAGACAGCATTGCTTTTGCTTCTCAGTGTTTTGAGGCTCAGTTTGAGGTTCTATCAGTGATGTCTGGGCAGGCACCAGAGATCCTTGGTCCCTTGATATTCACCCAGATATTGCAAGCCCTCGTCTGCCTTGTCATGAGAAGCACCAAACCTGCCTCAGCAGTAAACAACAATGCAACAACTGGACTTGAGGCTGTGGAAAATGCTGTGCTTTGCCTGATGGGAAAATCTTTTAACATCTACTGGTACCAAGTGCACAAATGGTTAAATTTTTTGTCTGCCCCCCAACTCCTCAAATGCAAACCTTTTCCCCACTTGCAGTGTTTTCCCCCAGTTTTCTTCTGAGTTCCAGGAAATCCCCACCAAAGCTCAAGTGCAGCATCACAGGTGACCAGGAGCATATAGCAACAGTAAACCAGTTTGTAAACAGTTCTCTAAAGCAGTGAAATATACTTCTGGATGCTAATTTTATCATAGAATTGGCCTACTTTGGCAATGTTAAGCCTGCTCCTAAATGAAATAGGAAGTGGCACCCCAGGGATGCTGGGACTTGTTCCCATCAGACTCGATTGATCCAAGGCCAAGACCATGTTTGTTGGTTTAGCTAATTCAGAGCAGTTTGGGCCATTTTATACCTATTTGCTTTCCCTCTTACTTTGTATAATCCCTTTGTTTGATTGCTGCGACGGCCTTAGGCTTTGTGTTTCCAGTGAGAGTGATGCAGCACAGTGACAAATGGAATTTTAAAGGGATGACTGTGGGAAGGAAACGTGTCCCTGCACCTCTCTGTCTGCCAGGCCAGCTGCACATGGTCCTTGGAGACAGCATCACTCCAGCAAGTACAAGAGCATCTATGAACTTTAGAGGTCTTTGTTCACCCAAGTGCAGCAAACCTCTCTAAAACATCTCTTCCTTCCTTCCTTCCTTCCTTCCTTCCTTCCTTCCTTCCTTCCTTCCTTCCTTCCTTCCTTCCCTCCTTCCTTCCCTCCTTCCTTCCCTCCTTCACTCCTTCCTTCCCTCCCATACCCCAATGCCACCCTAGTGCTGGGGGCCAAGATCTGCCTTTCGACTATGGTCCATCGGAAGAATTTCTTTCCTCTCTGTTAAGAAAAACCTGTTCACATGTTTAAAAATGAACGGTTTTAGGTTCCTTTCAAGGAAAGCCACCTTCATGTGGCTAATTTTGGGTTCATCTCTTCCTCAGTACAGCCACAACTCTAGCAAGTCTCAGGGCTCTGTCAAATTGCTGATTTTCTTTCCTGTGATTTTCAACATAACTACATGCATGCTTTAAAAAAGAAACTATTTCACCATGCTTCCCTTTTTATCATCTGGTCTCTGTGCTTTTCTTTTACATCCCTGCCCCCATTTTCTCTCTCCTTCTAGTCCATTTTCTCTTGTATTTTATAGGCTTCGTGGTACGGAAACTACTTCTGAAATACTTAGAGATAGCCTGCCTGCACCTGGACTCAGAGTTCCTGGGAAGTGCTGTTTTATTTACAACATCCCTGCCTACACAATCCAGTACTGAATGCCAGAGACAGCAGTGCCAGCCCTGGTTAATTCTAAACACCCCAAACTTCATCTGTTTCCTAAGCCTTTGTTCTGCTGGAGAGGGAGCATTAACAACAAGGCACTGCAAGCTCACAGGTGGGATTTTGCTGCCTGTGTTATTCTACTAAGCATGCAAGGGGGATACCTTTTAACAGGGATACAAATGACTTTCCCGGAAAACCAGACCATTTCAATGGAGTCTGCCAGCGGGAGCAGAAGCCTGCTGCTGCAGCATCTGAGGCTGGGCAGGAGCAGCCCAAGCCTGGAGCTCCCTGCAGAAACGCAGTCACTCCACAAGCAGCTTGGGAGCAGCGAGCTGGAGTCCCGGCTGAGAGGGATCTGCTTTGGACACCCAGGAGACACACAGAGCAGAGCAGTGCCAGGGCTGTCTGTGGCAGGGAGGGCACCCTAGAAAAGGGGGTTCAGGGCAGCAGCCCACCAGGGCATTTCCCTCCTTCCTCCACTCATCTTGTGCTTCTGGTACCTATGCAATTGCTTTTGGGGAAATTTCTGATGAGCAAGTATTTCACTCCCAGTGCAATTTAGCAGCAATTGATAAAGGAAAAGCCATTATCAGGAGACCGCAGGCAAGCAGGAGCAGCTCCACGGCCACATAACTATGTGATAAAGATTTTTCCCCCCCTTGGTCTACATACATGTACAAAGATTACTGTTCATAATAACTTGTCCAAACCCCTCAAAAATAACAGCTGCTCTTTTATGATAACTGAACATCTTAATGACACCCCCCAGCAAAAGCAACCTAACCCAAGCCTTGCAGACAACTGCTCTCCACCAATATGAAGCTGGCAGAAAAAGAAAACTTTATGGGTATACAGTGAGATAGATTTTTTTCCTGTCTTTAGATTTTTTTAGTTTTTATTCAGTGACTCAGAGTTACAGACTCTTTAATGGAGAACTGGTCGTATTTTTTAAACGTGGAGAAGATTTGGGTTCAACTCTACTGCCTTGAGATCGCTGAGCTAGCTGTTGAATTCTGTTGAATTTATCTGGACAGGCTGGATTGATGGGCTGAGGACAGTTGTATGAAGCTCAGTAAGGCCAAGTGCTGGGTCCTGTACTTTGGCCACAACAGCCCCAGGCAGTGCTACAGGCTTAGGGAAGAGTGTCTGCAAAGTGGCCCAGCAGAAAATGACCTGGGGGTGCTAGCTGATAGTGGCTGAACATGAGCCAGAGTGTGCCCAGGTGGCCAAGAAGGCCAATGGCATCCTGGCCTGTACCAGCCATAGTGTGGCCAGCAGGATCTGGGCAGGGATTGTGCCCCTGTACTCAGCAAGGGTGAAGCCACACCTTGAATCCTGTGTCCAGTTCTGGGCCCCTCACTACAAGAAGGACATTGAGGTGTTAGAACATGTCCAGAGAAGGGCAGTGGAGCTGGTAAAGGCTCTGGAGCACAACTCAGGAGTGGCTGAGGGAGATGGGGGTGTTTCCTATATAAAAGGAGGCTCAGAGGGGACAGTATCACTCTCTACAACTGCCTGAAAGGGGAAGTTAACAGAGAACCAAGGGCAAGCATGGACATACCATCAGTGATGCTTCTGTAAGTGCAGTCCCACATCATTGATTTTGGTCCAGATTTACACCATTAGAGCCAATAAAGTAACAAGTAAAATGTACAGAGGCAATGATGCTCCACAGAAAACACTGTTGCAGCTTCTTCTAGCTTTTCCTTAGAACTAGCCTCCTTCCTAAGTTGTAAAGTTGAAGTTTCCAATTAAAATCTTTTGGCGCAGAATTAGTGAGTTGGTTTTTGACTTGCAGTGCAGTGTTATGCAGCATGAAGTCCTGGACATAGTCCAGCACATTCAGGGATGGGTCTTGTTTGTGCCAAGGCGGGTTAACTTGCTGTATTATTTGCACACACAATACACAGTGTGACACAGTGGAGACACACTGCTACCAATTACCAAACACTGCTCATCTATCCTAAGGAAATTATCTGGGATATCTCAAGTTTTACAACAGGCTGCTAATATATAAATAAAAGACCTTATTTGATCCTGTGGGCCAGGCCCAAAGGGTTAAGCCCAGAGACTGCAGTGTGCAGCAGATGCTTTCCTAAGGAAAAGTTCCCTTCATGATTACAAGACCAGGTACTAAAAGCATATGCCTCTTTTTCCAGGGCTGTTCAGGTTGTTGGGTGATTTTTTTTGCGTCCATCTCCTTGTTAGACTGTGTTTTGTTAAATCTTGTTTATAAGAAAACCATTTTAAAATGGTGAAGGCTGTCTGGGAATTTTACCCATTACAGCTCCCAAGAAGTGCTCCTTTGCAGACCTTGGTGTTATGATTTTTAGAAAATACTAGAAATGGCACAGAACACGTGCAATGAACATTATGTAATAAAGCAAACCCGTGGTTTTACTGGCAATTTACTCCAGCTTTTCCTTTCGACTTATCATCTTTCACGAGTTGCACATCATTCTCCCTACTTCATGGTACCTGCTTGCTCTGTTATCAAAAATACAGGTATCCCAAAATACAGACAGTTATGAAACACCACATGCCCTAACAAATGTCCATTCTTTTGCGACTCTCCCTTGAGAAGGAAGTTCTCTTCCTTAGGCAAGAATGCCTGAAGAAGTGCGGGGTGCAGTCTCAGAAGCTGGTGGTGTACTCGTTCCTTGTGCTGGCGCTGGTCTCTGTGTAGCCCCCAGCGTCTTTTGTTACCGTGAAAGCCCTTTCTGCAGCTCGGCGTGGCAGCAGCAGCTTGCAGGCTGCTGCCCTGTACTTCTTTGAAACGAGGTTGTAGAGGACAGGGTTGATGGATGCGCTCAGGTAGAAAAGCTGCAGGGCAAATATATTAAAGTACTGGGAGAACAGCATCGTCCTCATGTCCCGGGTGTTTATAAATATGATCCTGCCAATGTGGAAAGGCAACCAGCAAATTACAAAGGCCAGAACCACCACAGCTATAAGACAAAATAACACATGCGGCAGTTAAGGAGTGAGTTAACTTTTCAACCATCCAGTAAACTAAATTTTACGTGGCTGATTTTGCAGGTTCTTCTAACTGATACAAATGATATATAGAAATAATGGCATTAAATTGTTGGAAAACCGTGAAAATGGGAATAGCATCAAGTCTGACTGTTAGTCTGAAGTAAAAGGTAACTTGTAAAATTTTAAGCTAAACTGTGAGATGACGTTTGCTGAGAAAAATGTGAACAACAGTGGAGTAACGTCTGTATAATATCAGGCACTACAGAAATCTCCCCTGGCTACGTCTGTAATGCCACATATGAGACAGGAAAATAAAAGTCAGAATGAGGAGTTTTTGTGGAAGCTCCGCAACAGCTCTATTTGCTGCAGAGCTGTTGTTTAACTTGTCTGCATCACCGAAAAAGACCCAGGCTGCACCTCAGCCACCCAAGCTCCCACAGAATTCGCTCTGTGTGACGGGATGGTATCTAACATAAAGACTTTATAGTCTAGTTGAGCTATTGATTTTTTCCACTAAAGCTTTTTCATGCATCCCCAGACCATTACTACTGGAGACAGCTATTTGCCTAGATGGATCTCTAGCCCGAGTCACTTCAGCTGTTCGCCTGGTCCTGTGTTGCATTTTAGCATGATGAGAACAAATACAAACCCTCTTGCAATGGCAACACAGCAGGAGCAGATGAGGAACAATCACATAAGTGTATTACTATATCCATACTTTTAATTATTTTTGTTTATAAATGCATGTAAGCAAAACAGTAATTTGTAAAGCATCCTCCGTGTTTCTCAGAGCTTAAATAAAAGGGATGCAGCCAAAGAAAGTTTTCTTCTGAAAAGCACCACACACCGAGTGCTGCTGGATCTTTGAGATAAGGGGGCACTAGTCTCATTCTGTGGATTCTGAGATCATGGATATGGGTGTTTCTGTCGGGAAACCTTGTGCCTACTTCAGTCTAAGTACCTTCCTCAAATAAGTCGGCAAAATTCTCTCAGGCTTATTGGTTTCTTTCCCTTGTGCTACACTATTTCCATCCAGCTGATTACGCTCTCAGTAAAAGAAGTCTCCCATGTGACACATAAAAACTACACTAAAGGTAGGCAAAAATAATAATTGGGGCATTTTATGTTCCTTAGTCAATACTTGGATTTCTTTTTTTCTTTCCCTTCAGATTGGTCACTACTTACAAACACTAAAGCCCCAAAGCAGACTAAGATCTCTAACTGGAGAGTCTGATGCTGGGCTACTGAATGTATGACTAAGAAAATGAACTAAAAATTATCAGCATCCTACATGTGTAGGAAGTGCTTTGGTATTACGGGATTTGTCTCCAAACAGCTCGTAGGGGCTAAGTTGCTGTTTTTCAGCCTCCTTGGGCAACCAGTGGATTTACTCCTTGGAGAGCTACAAATGACCACTAAGAGCTCTAGTTTTCAGAAGCAGAAATTTTCTATGCAGAGGTGTTGCTGCCAACTGGAAGAGACTGCTGATGTTACCACAGTTTTTCTGAAATTTCAGGCTACCTTGTACTTGATTCTGCCTGGTAAAATTCAGGAAACGGGTATTTCTACGGAAGGCAGTCGTGCTGCTGGATGTGCAATGCCACGCGGGTGAAGCCTCAGCTGGGACGGAGTGAAATCCCTGCCGTGGCAGTTCCCGGGAGCGTGGCTGGGATGTCCTCCTGTGCTATTCCCTATCCTGTACGGGAGCTGCGGGTGCTTCAGCCCTGCCATGGTCCCCCAAACCCCGGTCCTTGCCCCAGCCATAGCCCAGGGGGGATGGTAGCGGGACTCACCCAAGATCCTGATTGTCTGGCGGTGCCCCTTCTCCCGGAGGAGCGAGCTGGGGCCCCGCAGGCGGGTGTTGCTCCGCCACAGCTCGCGGCCAATGAAGCCGTAGAGGACGCTGAGGCAGGTGACGGGCAGGACGAAGTAGCAGGTGGTGACCCAGAACATGGTGGCCAGCAGGCCGGACTGCAGAGCCTGCGGGGTGGGCTTGCACTCGCGGCTGAAGTCAGTGTGGTTGTCGGGCTGCTCCACGCCGACCAGGAAGAAGAAGGGGCTGGCGGAGAGCAAGGCAAAGGCCCAAAGGACGCCGATGGTGGCTTTCACCCGGCGCTTGGTGACGACCACCTTGGCCTTGAGGGGGAAACAGATTGCGAGGTAGCGCTCCACGGTGAGGGCGGTGATGTGGAGGATGGTGCAGTAGGTGCAGCCCTCGCTGAGGTAGTGCGAGAGGCGGCACAGCAGCTGCCCGAAGATCCAGGGTCGGGAGCGCCAGAGGCGGTAGAGGTCGAAGGGCAGCCCCATGAGGATGAGCAGGTCCGAGACGGCCATGCTGCCCAGGTAGAGGTTGGTGGTGGTCTTCATGTCGCGGTAGCTGCGAATGACCAGCACCGTGAGGACATTGCCCGCCACGCCGACCACGAAGAGCCCCAGGCAGACGGCCGTGATGGGAACGAGCACCCACATGGGCAGCGCCAGGCACAGCCGCTCGTCGCAGGGCGGCCACGGCCACGGCCACTCGGGCTCGCCCTCGCTGCCGT
>VXBC01011971.1:239400-334924 GCA_013399945.1 Ploceus nigricollis
GCGCCGTGCCCCGGGCAGCGCCGCTCCTTCCTCCGGCCCCGCCCCGCCCGCGGCTGCACCGCCCGCGCAGGTACCGCGCCCCCGCCCCGCCCCGCGGGCCCGGCCGGCACACAGGGAGGCAGGGGAGGAGGGAGGGGAGAGGGGCGGTGGCGGGGCGCGCACAGGACTGACCACCAGCAGCGAAAAAGAAGGTACTTTTATTGTCCACAGACTCTTAAAGGTACTTTGCTACATCGTTTCATGTATTTTCTATCAGACTATACAGGTTCGTCTTCATGGAGCCCGACGTTGTACAACCGTAAAGTGATATGTTTGGTAGTGTATCTATAGCGTTTTAAAAACTTTAGAGTTTCTCTTTTTCTTTTATTTATTTATTTTTGGAATGTACAGTATATGAGGTAAAATTAAGATTACATTAAAAACTGTCTTCAATGCAGTAATATGCACTGAGGCTCAAATGGCAAATACACTATTAAATGACTATCAAAAATAGGAGCTCATTTGAATTTTACTATGAAAAACGTAAGTCACTGCAGGTTGCCTGCAGTAACAAATCTTACCGTTTTAGACATTCAACCATAAGAAATCTCTGGGCTGTGACACGCAACCTCATTTGCACTGCCAAACATGGCACTTTTAAGAAGGTTCTAGAAAACATCAGTTATCGCGGTATCCTGCGGGAAGGTATCAACCTATACGTACAAATGACAAATTAGAAATAAAATGTAAACATACAGTACATTTTAAAGACAGATCGTTCTTGCCACGTGGAGGCCAAGTTCTTCGCCATTTCTTCTTTTTTTTTTCTTTAAAATAAACAAAACTCAGCAACATTATTCTACAGCACAGATCATTGGACGTATAAACAATTACAATACATGCCCGTTCTAATATAAGAGAAATTCTTCAGAGATCTTCAAAGCACAAGACAGAGGTTCCTTTTTTTATTATTATTAAGACTGACAAAAGTGTTTAATACTATTAAAAATGCTAAACTGAACACAACTAGAAGTCATTAATGATCCACTATCTTGTAACTCAAATAAATTAAAAGTAGCTAATTACGAAGTGTATAACAACATAAGTGTGATGAGACAAGGATTTTTTTTTAAAGATAGTTTCACTACAAGCTTTGTGTCACTGGCAATCATTGACATCTAACAAGATGTTCAATGGGATACTTGTTAAAATTCAGTCTGGTCATTCAAGAACTCACAAATGCAAGCTCACAAAACATTGATGAGTTATGCAATTGCAAAGTGCTCTAATGCAACATTAACTACATGCAATCAACAATTTGGTACAGTATCCAAAGAGACATTACATTAAACATTAGGATCTCAAGAAAAAAGCAGCTTTAAGTTTTCTGGTGCAAATTACTACACTTCGTCTTCTGATTTGGTGCCCCAAAGAAAGAAAGAAGAAAAGAAAGAAAGGAAGGGAAAAAAGAGAAAGAAAGATAGAAACAAAACAAACAAAAAAAGGCAGTGCTTATTTCTGGTGGAAATGGCAAGTGAATGTTGGGGAAACAGCAAAAATTCAATAATGAATTTTATCTCAAAATTCTGTTGACTAGCCAAAATCAGAGGGCACAGACATGTGTATAAACTGCATCCAATCAAAGGTCAGCTTTGGAAATGTGTTTTTAAATTTAAATGACAAATCTAAGAAAGTCTCTCACACTCTCCCTTCTATATTCAGAAGAAGTAAAAGAGGCATTTTTTGTAAGTAAACATCAGATCCTGGGGGTAAGATAAACCACTTGTGCCATCTCCTTGTAGTCTTTCAAAAACATCTACTTGCAGTGAAGAACTCCACATTTATCAGATAAGAAGCTTCCTTCATGCATACTCTTCCATCCAGTTTATTATTTGCTGCCTGAGAAAAGCCCCTTCTGTTTTTCAGCATAAATCCTGCTTCCCAAATAATTAAGACAAATGAGGAGGTAGAAATACAGCGCTAAATTGCTTTCACAGCATCAGATTAATATTGTGTACAGCACAAGTTTGTTAGTGTAAGTTTTAAATGCGATCTACACATTCTTCCCTGTTGTGTTAGCAACCCTTAGAAGTGTGGGCCAGGAAATCACCTTTACACTTGTGTTTACTGGTCAAACCCTTTTCTTTAAACACTGTGTGCCTGCCCCATATCGAGTTTGTACTGCATGAAGGCATATAAAGAAAATATTATATTTCTGTGGCTTGCATTTTAATAACATGTGTCAGCCTATACCTATGAGTAAGCATTTTAAAGTGGCTGAGAAAGTTTGCATCAGTCCCAATGGTGGTGCTAAATGCCTGGTTTTGTAAAAGCAAGAGAACAGAATTACTTTTAGATTATGAGAAAGTAAAATGTAATGGGCAGCATTATAAAATAGATCTCTTTTCTTCACTTTATGACGAAGTACTGAATGATAACAGCAATCAGAATGGAAAAGATAGCAAAAAGTGCAAGGATGACAGCAGCACACACTTGGTCGCTCTGCGACCATTGTGTCCTTGTGGTTTGCACAGTGTCCTTGTTGGTGCTTGCCGGTGGTTCAGTCCTCTGAGAGATGAATAGCACTGGGGCGCTGTAGGGGCCCACCAGGTCCTGGTGACCCGTGGCCTCTTGGCACTGGCGAATGGCACATGCGCGGAATCTGTATTCACAGTTCAGCTGGAGGCCTGTGTATCGGAACGACCAGTCTGGGCCCTTGTAAATCTGGAAGTAAGGGGGGAAAAAAGGGATACTTCAAGCAAAAAAGTACTATATACAGACATGTATCTTAGTATGGTTTTGCTTATGGTGAAAGTAACTAAAAAGGATGACAACTCACCGGTGTTTTCACCCACGCAAAGAAAAATGGACAAAAAGCCCAAACGCGCAATTTAAATACCAGATAAAGTCTCCAGTTATTTTGGTGAAACACAAGAACTATGCTTGCTTGTGTGGAATGATGAGTACGCACCAAATAAACTCTGTCACAAGCCCCAGCCTTCAGGTGTTTTAGTGACCACTCACAATGTGATGCAATATACAATATTGTATCATGGGATTTTAGGCAGTTAACTTTGTATCAAGCCAATTCATTAAGTCTAATCCAATCCAATGTACTTTGTTGTAGTTATCTGTATTTAAAATATTATTATTTCTCCCAATAAACACTGTATCAGGAAAGCCAGAGAGTCCTCTTTGTGATTCTTAATTTCATCATATTCCCAAGACAGAGATAACTTGTGAGGGTGCTCTTCAGAGGTCTCTCAACTGGCAGGTTAACATGAGTTCACAATGCTTCGGCATGGAGTGCCTAAGTCAGTGAAATCTAAATTCTGGTTTCTCAAATTAATTAAATTTGCAGCTACATAAAGGTTCTGTGAAAGCCAACAAAACCTCTAAGGGGTGCAGTTAAAGGTACTTCAATAGGTAGGGAGGTATTAGGTGGGTAGCACAGCACAATTTGATTTCTCTCTTTAAATCCCTTCACCCTCCCACTTCCAAATATCTGGATTTGCTTTATTTAACTGGTAGCATGATACAGAAATATCACATCAGGAGCTTCCCCTACAGTTACCATACTGTTAGACAGTATCCTGAAAATGCACACTAGAAATGTAAAGAAACAGGAAACCCCTTCTGATTTTGCTGTTCAAAGAGCCCTTGCTGTGCCTGAGGCTACTCTTAGGCTCAGAGTTCTCTGACAAGCTGAGCTTTACTGGAATCTAGAGACTTTTCTCTCAGAGGCAGGGCAGGCCATCGGAAGTGCAGCTTCCTCAAAATTCTGCTAATTTGGATCATGCATTTGGGAGTGAGCAAACAGGCCACTGACACACATCCTACTCCAGCTTCAGCTATGCCAGCTAGCAGGGATTACCATCCTCAGCTGCTTGTCCCCAGTGCCTTGCCAGAAGTTGCCTTCCCCTCCAGTGTGTTTCCTGGGCTACTTATATGGTTGCTTCCTAACCCCTTTAAGATCTTTGACTGATGTATACAGCTCAAACAGCACATTATTAACTTATTTTGTCTGTAGCATGGAGGGAGCAATGACATGAGCCATTTGGATGACAGATCAGGAAGAAGGAGGAGAATAAATGTTAGGCAGTGAAATAGCAGCAAACAGCTTAGAGCAGACTTCCAGGCAGTTTATTTTTTGTCCACGTCAAATAAAATTGCCACCATCATGTCTAAGTGTCTTAAAGGCTGTTTTCATACTGTTTACTTCTTGATTGTTCCAATTTTAATTTCTGCAAATTAGTCTTTTCATTTTATTCTAATTTACTACTAGACTGCTCTGCAGAGGCAAAAACAATCACACACCTCAATCTACTTTGTTATTACCATACTCAAAGAGCCAACTTTATTTTCTTGCCCAGGTCATTTGGCAACACACACTGATAATCAAAGCGTGATTTAACTCTGTTTCTAAAAGCAACACAGACTACGCCTTATGTACCTAATGTTGCATTTACAATGTTGAAGTTACAAAAAAGACTATTCACATGGCAAGACATCTTGGTTTATGGTTCATCTTTTACTGAAAAATTTAACAAATGGCCATAACAAAGTGCTATACTAAAAGTTATGAGGATATTAAGGCCTATAATCTACCAAAGCACAGGTGAAACTTATTTAATATTGAACTATAATAAAATTATAATATACTAGAATTAACTGTTTCTGTCCTGGAAGGAAAGTTCCTTGGCTTAATAGTATGAAACAGTTTTCAAGCCTAATTTCATGTCAAATATCAGGCAGTTTATAAACTGTGAAGCAAAAAAAACCAAACTGGGAAGCAAAATTAGCACTGAATGCAGGATAATTTGTACCTTGGCATTTCGAACTGCTTCTCTGCTCTTAGTGCAAAGAGAACCCTTTGCCCCTTTTCTCTCCAGTCTCAATTCTGTACCATTAGGTAAAAGATTTCTTTTTGTCAGTTTTTGTCAGTTGTGTAACAGCGGGATGACTTCCTCACCACTTGATGTGTTAAGGTGTATTTAGTGAACATCAGTGTAACCCAGAGAGGCTGTAATTTAGTGCAGAATCTCCTTCTGAAATGAAGGAGATGGGTTTAGGAGATATTACCTTATATTATTTAGTAACAAAAAGTTAACATGGTGACTAAAAGCATGCTGGAACACAATAAACTTTACTAACTCTAATCTCAACTAGTTTTACTAAACTAGTTATCACAAAGAATAATCAAAGAAAACTACAATAACTTAAACACATCATACCTGTTTGAATTCTGAGTCTTTTCCCACCATGACCTGAAGACAGTAGATAACTGGATCACCCTTCATGGGCTGCAGAACCTCCCATGTGATTTCACAAGTGTGATCATTTATCCTCTCTATCCTTGGTGCTGAAGGAAAGAAAGAAGCATAAAAGTGACAGCTAGCTCTGCTTTCCCCATCACATACTGTCATATTCTAATGACCTTTAAAATTATACATTCTACCTCCTATTTTGTCTCAGAGAAACAAAAGATTTGGATTCAAATTTATTCTTCCTCCAGTGTTTTCTGAAGCAACAACTAATAATTCATATAGGCCTCTCTTCCTAGTTTAGGTATCATCCAAGAGAAAGCAGATAAAATTTAGTAACTGTAAGTGTGCATCACATATCAAAAACCCCCAAAACAATGCTTAAAATTATTCTAAACATGCTAGAAAGCATTTTCACCTTAACTTTCCACTCTCCTGGTAAGCAGGAGAACTAAGTACAAACTTCTTAGGTCAAAGAATGCATAAACCCCAAGTCTTCCATTTTTGGAGTGAATATTTTAGGTAACTAAATGAAAGGAGCCATCTCCCACTACCCCTACCTGCAGTTGAAAAGGGCTTAATATTCTCAATATCTGAAATACAACATAATACCAAGACCAACCTGCTATCCTCCCACCCCCCAAATGAAAAAAGAAGCACCCTTACCTTTCAAGGCAGCTGGAACAGATTTGGGAGTAGTGAAAATATATTCTTGAGAAAGGGGACCTTCACCAGCTTCATTACATGCCTGAATACAAAATTTGTAGGATGTTGACTCACTGAGTCTTTGAACTTTGTATGTATGACATGGTCCTCTGTATAAGGACACAAACCTGGAAATGGAACAAGTAGCTTATTTTGAACACAGAAAAAGACTTCCAAAGCAGCTAAAGTATTGTCTTGAAATCTGTTCCCATAATTTCCCAGAATCTAATGAAAAGCCCAGAAACACTTATTTCAGAGTTAAACAGTGTTCTGGCTGCTATAAAACAATAAGCTCATTTTCCAGGGCCAAGGTTTTATTTCTCATGTATTTGAAATAAAAATCTCTTGCACAAAGAACACTACAGATTCTCTCTTACCAAAAATGTTCCTAAGCATTTTAAGAAACTATTTTGCATTTGAAACAATGGGAAAAGACAGCAGTTGTATCTCTCAATGAGCTGCATTTTTGGTTTTTTTGCTTGGCCATCTACTCCGCCAACATCTATAGCTTTTCAAAATTATGTAACTAGATTTTAGCTTTTTGGCCTTTTGCAACTCTCCCTTACTACACCTAAAAAATGTGCCATGGATCCAATTACTTTTGTATATCATTGTTGGAGATGGGCTCATGCAGACCTGCACAGGAGGGCAGAGTCACAATTGTAGTGCACATCAAATCTGTTTCTGGGAACTTTGTACACCGGCCACTGTCCTTCACGTGGCAATTCTTGCACAAACTGATCATTGCAACTCTTGTTTGATTTTCAGTCTTGGTGTCCCCAGGACACAGCGCAAATTTCTCTCTTCCTGCAGGGGTTGTCATCTACTTCAGCTTTTTCTTGTCTTTTAAAATTAAAACAGATGGTACTTGCACATGACCTAGTCTTTAGGAATGGCAATGAATTTCCTTCCACTTAAACAGTCTAATTTATTTTCCTCCTTACAGCACAGCAATTTCACATAGTGGATCTCTTTTATCTTTTTGTAAAACTAAAGCTACTCATCAGACACAGAACACTTTGTAGCAGTACTGCTTATCATACATTTAGGCAAGGGTTCTTGCTGTACCACCTCAACTGACATTCCATTTAACATGTGACAAGGAATCCCTCAAAATAATTTGTATTAATTTCCACTAAAATAACTGCATATAAGGCAACAGAGAGTAAAGCATTCATCTCTTCCAACACTGATTGGACTTGTTACTTTGACAAAATATTTAACCAAAAGTGAGAGGGAAATGTGTACTGGTATGAAACACTGCATTAAACTCTTCATGTCAAACTGTTAAGTAAAAAACAATGAAGTTTTTTATCTTGTACCTCTCAGCACAGAACACTAGAGCCCTTCTTGCCTTGCCAGATGACATGACCTCCTACATCTGCTGTAAATTCATCAGAGCATATGGAATTTTGCCCTTTGCTGCCATCTCCTAAGCATCAGACCACAGCAACACTGGGCAGATTAAAGCAATGCCAAAACCAACCTTCCATTCTTATCCTCCATTTGAAGGTGGTACTGGATGGAGTCAGTTAATGCTTTCGCAGTTCCCTCTCCCCACTTCAGCTTGAGAGTCTGAGAACTATATGCAGCACATTCCAGACGAGGTGGATCCGGGGGGAGAGGCTTTGTTTTCAGTTTTATGGTGTGGCTGAAAGGACCGGCTCCAAGACTATTTAGGGCTTGAATTCGTACCCTAGCATTTGGAAAAAAAGAGAATAAATGAACTTGAAATTAGATTCTAAAAATAACTGGTCATATCCGCCATTCTCATTAAATAGTGAATAATGGTACTATCTACAGTGAAGACTTTTATCAATATTATGCTTTGATAGACTGTCAAGAATATGCAGGTGCATCACTTTCCTTACATTTTAAGGAGCTGGCTTGATTAGAAATAAAAATATTCAAAGTAAATTCACATTAGTGAAAAGATGCAAAAGCTCTGTGAGTTACTTCAAGAGTGGTCCATCTTTCTGACTGTGCAGGCCTTGAACCAAAATTTTGATAGCCACACTGGAGTAATGAGGGAAGGTAAAAAAACCCACCCCAAAGAAGGGGATACAATATCTGTGATTGTTTTATCAAGCGAGTTCAAGGATGACTAACAGACATTTTTATGGACTTTTTTGAACAGATCCTATTTGTGTGCAAATAAAGCGATGGTGCCCAGCCACCTCTCTTGCTGTTTCCACCAGTAACACATCTCTGAGCACTTGCAAATACAAGCCCTCTTGGGTCTGCCTGCAAAGTGAGAGGGGGAAACCAGAAGTTGCCAAAGGACACAAAGCTGAGGAAGTTGTAGAACTTGATACTCAGGGATAAGGTAGGGTTTTGTTTTTTTCTTCTTTGATACGCCAAGGAAGACAATGTACATTAGATTTGTAAGCAAGAATTAAAAAACTTAGCTAAGAAATTTATTTCTGAAAAGAAAAAAGCAGAAAATAGAGTCTCTTTACATATTTCACAGGTAGCTCCCTTAGCCACAGGGAGCAAAGTGTGTCTAATTTAATTTCGCAGACTTAACATCTGTTTGTCCAAAATAGTATCTAGGTAACTGGAAAAAAGTAATCACACTAATTAAATTCTGAAACAGTCAACCACACAACTGCAAAATGTGGAAACACAAATGTGTACGCAGGCAAAAGAATAAATATTTCTCCTTCACTACAGTAATTTTTAACATTATGCTAATTTATTACAGCCCAGAACTAAGGTTAATACATGAAATTTTTTATTTGCACAAGGAGTTGACAGTGTATTCTATAAAAAAAACTTAAGTGGGTAGAAGTATAGACCTATCTCTGCCATGGAAACAGCTCTCTTTTTCAGTCTACTGACACAGAGAGCAACAGCTCTTCAGACTGCCAGCATTATTATTAAATAATTATGAGGCACACAGAAACACTGTATTCCGACATAAAGCCATAAAACAGTAATTAAGGATTCAGAAAACTGCGTTGCCACATGATATCCTAATTATACTGAAATCAGAGTGGGTTAAAAGTCTGACTTCAGTGGGACTGCCATTCTCCTTTAACACTGAGGACATGTTTTGTAACAGCGCCTTCAGGCAAAACTACTGATTTTTGTATTTACATTTTTCAGTAACCCTTGGACCAAACATTAGGGATGATTTCAGCAACTAAAATTCTTCAGAAGAGACACATTGCTGGCTGATTTTTCAAACTGATACTGTTCATATGCTGACTTCCACTTTTTCTGCAGATAAGGCATTGCAACTTGCCATGAGCTGTCATTAGATCAGACTGGGCATAGTCCTTCCTTGGATGGATTTTACCTTTTCAAACAGAGAAGCAACCAGTCCAAAATCAGTTATGAATCTGAATATGTGAAGTGAATTCAGTTAAATTGACACATTAACCAGACAGATACAACAACACTGCAATACACTAACATAAATTATTTTTTGGAAGAAAATAAAAATCGCACATCTATTTATGATGATCATTGTTACAAAACTTCTTTTTGCTCCATGGCTGTGCACTAATGTGTCTCTGAGAGTAATAATGAAGACAATAAAAAAATACAAAAAACAAAGCATCTACTCTTGTGGAAGAAACAGTAGGCTGTCAAGTAGCTGTGCATCACATACCTGTAGGTAGTATCTGGCTGTAAGCCATCTATAAAATAGGTCAGATCCTTCCCAACAGTTATTGGCTGCTTATCTCCAAAGTCTATGCTGTAGCCGAGGATTTCAGATCCATGGTCACAAGGTTCTTCCCAGCTTATAGCAAGGCATGTGGAAGGAGAATAGTGTGGACTTTCAACTTCATCCTCACTTAGTCCACGAAGACAGGTCACAACTGCAGGTACAGAGGCTGGAGTCATACATGCCACTACTTCACTGAAAGGGCCTGCACCTGCAACATTCACTGCCTGCAAATCCAAAGAAGACCATGTTTATATGGCAGAGTTAATTCCTGTTTCCAGATTTCATTAACAATAGTTTTACATCTTTACCTGAACCCTGCAATAGTATATAGTGGCAGGCAAAAGTCCTTTCACTTCACAGCTGAGCCCAGGCCCACAATAGGATATTTGCATGCATCCTTCCACACCGCCCCACTCCAGTCGATACTCCGTGACATCAGCTCCATTACTTACTGGTACCTTTAAAATAGATATCAATAATTAGAAGCTAAATATATTGACATAAAAGAAAAAAATCAACCAAACTCACCACATCTATATTTTGTTTTTGTTCCAGAGGAGTCTTACCCTCCCATTTCTTGGCTGATTTTTAATTTAGTACAATACAAATAACAGGGAGAATCTGATACAAACTTCAGGAAGTTCAACTATTACAATTGCAAACACAAAGTCCTGGACTGCTACAAAAAAGTACAGGCTGAGGAGCAACCTTTACAAAAAAAAAACCCTGTGTGTCCTGGAGAGAAAGTTGAATAAGAATCAGCAGTGTATGTCTGATGAAGGTTAACTACATATTGGTTGTATTAGCAAATGAGCAGCAAGAAGGGTAAAAGGAATAATGATTCCCTTCTTCTCAGCGCTTGTGAGGTTGCATCTCCAGTACCATGTCCTATCTTGGGATCCCCAAAAGGAGATGGACATTGACATAATGGAGTAGGTCCAGCGAAGGGTCACAAAGCAGGAGTGCAACACACAACAGAAAAGTAAAGTTTACTTAATAGCAAGGTGATCCACCTAAGGGAAGATCTTACTGCTGCCTTAAATTACTTACTGGGAGGGTACAAACATTATGATAAAACTTTTTTGTGAAGATAGCACAGTACCAAGACAAGAGTCATGACTTGCATTAAAGGGTATTTTGACTAGACATAAACAAAAAAATCTTACAGAATAAGAGTTTACCCAGACAGTTTTACTAGGCTGAAACATCTTCATTCTTGGAGATAAATAAAATTTCACTGGGAAAGGCCCTGAGAAACTTAACCAATTTAAATAGAAGGTTGAACTAAATTTAGAGGTCTACTTGTGCCTTAATTACTGTGTGACTCTGTAAAACAGACATCTAACATCACTCAAATTAACTCTACCTGGATGTTTTATGGTATTTTTTAAAAAAGGCTTTGCCTTGTAGATATTTAAGGAGCCCTCCTCTGACATTCCTCCAGTAGGAAGCACGAACACTGCTTTCCAGGTAAAACAGTTTAATTTTTTTTTCTGTACAGTTCTGTAACTTAGATACTTCACCCCATCTCTAAGCCACTAAAAAGCTGTGCTTAAAAGAGTATTCCCAGATAGAATTTTTCTTTTTACAAGCTTAATTTTTATCTATTGCATTTTTTTAATCAGATATCTAAACATACGGGTTTATAGGAAGTCTGTGAGGCTTTTGCTACATTATTACTGATGTAATTATATAAAATTAAATCAGATTATAAAACCAAGAAACGCACAATAATCTATTGTATTATGTGGATACATTGTCTCTGAGGAACTATAACTATGTTAAAGAAAAATTTTAAGATGAGACTGCATCACTCAGAAATGGAGAGCAGTAGCTGTGGCAAAACTTTTAAACAAAAGAACACAGTAAGATCCAGTACCTGCAGCCTGCCAACTTACTGCTGCCTTATAATGGCATGATGAATGACTAAGGTTTTACCTATTGGATAATCAGGTAAGTTTGCTTACAAATAAAGTGATTAAAATACAGTATTAGACTTTTCAAGATGAACTCAAAAATGCAGAAGACCATTATGTTAAGACAGGTGTTAGCATGGCATTCTTACCTCCCACGACACCTGAGCACAGGCAGCAGATCTGCACGCCACTTGAGGGGGCTTGCACTGATCTGGGGGTCCAGGTGCTGTAGTTATTTCACATTTTTCTGAGTAAGGTCCAAACTATTAAAAAGGGAGTTGATACAACTACATTGTAAAAATGAAATCACTACTTTTAAAAGAACAGTTTACCGCAGTAGGGACATGTAACAGCAACTTGAAATGTTGTATTACTTCTTTATAAAAGAAATTTCTGTGGACTGTGGATTCAGGATTTATTTCAGTATCTGACTGTTCTCCAGAACAGCTATAGATTTTTCTTCACTCCAGCAAATGCAACGTGAATAAATGTGACACTTCAAACTCTTGGGTAAACCAGGGAAGTACTATCCAAAGCCTTATTGTGAAGTTACACGATGGCTGCACTGGAACATAAACCATTTGGTACTGCCTATTTATACCTATGTAAAAGAAATAAAGGATTCAAAAACTGCTGAGCTATGAACCATTCTTTGCAGGGTGGAGAGAAGATAAAAGTTAGGATAGTGCTCTAAAACCTTAAGCTGCAGACCTCTCCACAAACAGTGTCAACGCACCCTGACAGTTTTCAATGAAGTGTACATTATTGAACAAATCAGGACTTTGGGTACATAACGAAAAAGCTTGTTCTACAGCAACAATTGATTTAAACACATTTAATACTCCAAAGAGGGAAAATAGACTTGTATCTGATAGAACATATACTCAGAAGTTGAACTAAATATAAAAATGGAGAGTCAGGAAACACTAATTATTATGTTCTGAACACCAACAGCTGTAAAAATAAAGGTCAATCAGTTTACAAAGCTGTATATAGAAAATAATTTGCTACCTTACTTCACATGAAAATAGTGAAGTTGTAACAGTACTTTAATGAAGTACTTAGCATTTCCTAATGATTTCCTAATATTACTGTTCAGATAAAAGACATAATTGCTATTTTCTCTTCCCTTATCTAAAAATCCCCTTCATTATAAACTGATGTTTAACCATCTGTTCCCACACAACAATAAGCTATGTGACTCAAATGACTCTACATTAGGAAATCCTAATTTTAAAATTACTGTTAAATGCTTTGTTTGAAATAAAAAATCTTTAATAATGATTGCAGTCTCTGTAATGAATTTCATTTCAGACTGCCTCCTTACCCCAGCCTTGTTAGCAGCTCTCAGTCTGAAGCTGTACATCCTCCCTGGAAGAAGGCTGCCCACTGTGCATTCAACATCAGAACCCTGGTAAACCTCTCTGTGTTCATCGCTTTCTGCCTGAAACATCTCCAGACCATAACAGGTAATGGGTGAACCACCATCTACCTGAGGTGGTCCTAGAAATAAGAAAGAAAGAAAAGCTTATTTAATTTTAACATGTAACACATTTGGATCCCTTACAATCTCTAACACTTGTAATAAAATTACCCCAACGCAGCTGAATTTCTCTTGCTCTTGGTCTACCCTGTAGCCTTGGAGGCTGGCAAGGACCCGGAACTACTGCTGGTGTCTGCACCAGTAAGGAATCAGTCACCTAAAAAAGAAAGATAGATTAATGAAGTTATCCAGGCCAAACCAAGAACTATCAGTTATGCCATAAGTAAAGGCAAATACCTGAGTCAGAAATTAGATCATCCCCTTTTTAAATGACATCTTCAAATATGTGAAGATACTGAAGTGATCTGGTATATATTTCTCATAATATAAACAATGCCAAAATAATCACAAAATATGCAAAATTTGCTTTTGTATTTTGGTACACATGTAAGGAGTAGAATTAAAATTGGTGGCTAATTATCAGTACAAACGTAGTACAGATGCTTGAAATATGATTCATTCAAAGAAAACTCATTCTTCTTTTGCATCAGACTGCAGTTTAATAAGTTCTAAACCCTTACTCTAAGAGTTGTATACTTTCTATGGAAGAACCTCTCAGAAAGCAAAAGTGGGCAGAAGTGTCAATCAGAAGAGATTAAAAAAAAAGAGATTTCCACTTTTTCATTGCTTAGCAAAACCTAATGAGCAACAAGTTTCCACCTCTGATTTGAAGTTTGGGTAAAAATTACCTAAGAACATAACACATGCAGCAGATGGCATTGACTGTTCTGGATGCAGACAGAAATGAGCAGACAATGAGGGATTATTACCTTCAGCTTGATACAGAACAAATAGGAAGTTGGAAACACTTTAGGTTTACAGAATAAATGAATTTCAGAGTCTCATTTCACAGCTGGTTTCTACGTATGTTCAAGAAAGAGTGGACTGGATGATCTGCTGCTTTTCAGCTCCTTTGAATATACTGTTGCACTGAACAACTGCTGCTACTTAAAAGGCAGAAAGTTTTGCACATGTTAATGAGAAGCTGCAAAAGAGTTAATTACATCTTTCTTCACAGTTCTTCTGTTGATTTCTGGCACCTTCAGAAAGTATCAGGACTTTCTGAAAGTTATTTTCTCTTTGGTACTCAAAGGTTAATCCTAAAATCACGGGGTTGGGCTGTAGGGAAGTAGGTGGGCAGAGTGAAAGTCTCCAAAGACTTGTGAACTGGTGACTGGGAAAGCACTGCAGCCAAGCCAGCATTGAAGGAGTCCAGATTTATTCTTAAGGCAAGGTGGCTGTAGTCAAGGTTATCTTTGCAGGAGATTTCAATGTGGAGGAAGAGCACATACATTTCATTTCATAAGGCAGGGCTGGGTAGAAATTGCAAATACCAAGAATGGAAGGCTTTAAGGTTTTTGTGAGAGCAGCTTGACAGTAAAGCCCTGCTGGAAGTCTGCAGAGAGCCAGGGCTGGCTTTGTTACACTTGTTGCTGAGAAGGGAGAGCAAATACAGCAAGACATTTTGGCACTGGCAGCTAAACTACACCACAGAATTGACAGTGCACGTGTGTGTGTGTGCGCGCGCGTGTGTGTGTGTAATGTGTGTGTGTGTAAAGAAGAATAGTATCACACAGCAAACTGTTTGGGAATACTGAAAAGTAGGGCAATGTAAACATTTTAATTGTGCTTGAGAGAGCACAGGAAGCATAACCCTGTAAAGCTTGAATGAAGACTTCTTCCCCTGCCTGCTGGGGTAACTTGGCTACTGAGACAAGGACTGACTACAGGAAATACATTAAATTCATAGAATCACAGAATCTTCTGAGTTGGAAGGGATCTACAAGCATCATCAAACTCTAGCTCCTGGCCTCCAGACAGCCCCAAGAATCACACAATGTGAGAAACCGTTGTCCAAATGCTTCATGAACTCTGTTATGCTTGGTGCTGTCACCAATTCCACAGGGAGCCTTTTCAAGTACCCTTCTTAAACTGCTGTATTGGGTTAGCCCTTAATAAATGACATTGTATAAATGTATCACATGGGAAAAGTATCTGTTTCTGTAAATAAGCCTATCATGTCAAATAAAATATCATATCAGGAAAGAATATTCAGCTATTTTTCTTTAACAAATGAGCAGAAACTTGAAACACTGTGCAGCAATACTGGAACTTCTCTGAGGTTCTAATTATGGCTATTTTGTTAGGCACTTCTGCACAATATTTGCTTAAGTATCTACTGGACCAGATTTTTTTACAGAGAGAAACTTTATTTAATAAAAATATTAGCTGATATTACCGTGCTTTGTCCTCCTTCCCCCACGCAATATACACGTAACCGATAGGAAGAGCCCGGATTTAGTCGGTCACACACATGTTCCCTAGCGGCTCCGCTGTATATTGTATCCCACTTGTTTCCTGAAAGGTTAGGAATAAGTGTGCAATGAACCAAAGTGTAATTTGCCACACTTCAGTACCAGCCACAGCAGGTATCCTAATTTCACTAAAATAAGTGTGTGCCTAATGTTTATTAAAAAAAATAGAAATTGAAACTGCTTTGAATTTCCTGGAAGATCTTATAATTTCATGAAGATAGTTTCCTAGGTGTAGATCTGCTGAAGTGAAATAGCTTCCTTATTTGGGATTTGCCTTAAATAGAAAAGAACTTACTGGGTCAGCAAGTACATTCAACATCATAACCAAATAAACAGGTAAGATACAAAAGTAAAATTTTCCATGGATAACAAACTTCATATTACATTATCACTCTGCAGACTGTAACTACAGTTTACAATTGATGAAATTTGTTCCTGTGTTCCTGAATGGCCCAGAAGCATGTAAAATTCTTATTCCATTATTTGCTACTCTTAAATCAGAAACACTTTAGCATTCTCTTTCTTTTTAAGATATTAAGCAGGGAACCTGGGGACTTTTAATTAAATCACCAACAACTCAATACATCACAGAATTTAGAGGGCTGGGAATGAAACATAATGCACATCTCACTAAATTTACATGAAAGGCTTGGGTGCATCATTCCAAAAGTGGCTTAATGTGGACACATGACAGAGAGAGGAAAGCAACAGACTAACAGCCTGAGAGGGCTCCCATCATATCTGGGGGCAGTGCTCTGTCTTAATCTGACACAGCATTAGAGAAGTTGAAACTTTCATTTTTGATGTGACAGTGTTTCTGAACCCAATAAGGCTACTTAACTAGATTTTAAAATAATTTAGCAAGACAGGTTTATGTCCAATTTAGAAATACTGTCAGTTTCCTTTCTGTAAGAAAGAACAGAAAAACAAATAGCAGAAAGTTACCCCAGCTGCATCATTGTTCACTTCTAATAGTGATAAATGGAGTACCAGCTTTTCTTTCATCTGCCATGCAGACAACAAAGCTACATGTCCCTGTCTTCTTGCCCTAAAATGTCTGAAATGTGTAATTTCATTTCCAAAACGGAATAGACCTAATTAGTAAGTTAAACAAAAAGCATCTCTTGCGTCACAGAATTTTGTGGCATCTTTCTTTTCTAAATCAGAGAAAAAGAACTTCTTGCATACAAGCATCAATGTGCCTCTATTTTCTTTTTGATGTCAGTCCCTGGCAATAACTTTCCCAGTCATAATACATATTTTATTCATCCCACATGAAGAGACAGGAAAAAAACCCCCACACAAGTGAATGCCAATGTATGATCCTAATACTTACCACTTAAGCCTTCAGACATTTCCACAACATATGTATGTATTGCTGCTCCCCCATTGTCTTTTGGTGGATCTATAAAAAACAGCAATATTCCAACTAAGCGAGCTAAGTTAAATGGCTTTATAACTTTTGGGGATGATTTCCCAATGGCAAAATCAACAGACAGCTGGAGATGGGTGCTTATTTAGACAGAGAGCGTCCTAGTCCAGGGAAGCAGCAAATCACTCCAAGTCCTGCTGTGTGAAAGCCAGTTCTCAGCCCTTCTGTACAGTCTACACAGGAGAAGGGAGAAGGGAATTGCCCCTGGGAGATGCCACAGCAAACATTTCAGACTCAAGTGCCTGAGTATGGATTCAGGGACACAGACTCTAATAGTCCTGTAATTTGGACTGCAGACAGGAAAAAATTATCACACGGATTTGTATATAAAAATATTTTGAAATAAATATATTTAAGAACCGAATTTCAAAAACCTATATATTTTGAGACAAAAGAGAATAGTCAAGAGCTCCACACTGAAAACTTATCTCTTACCTTCTAATACATCACTAGAAATTGAGTGCACTATTCTCCCTGGTACAGTATTCATGTACAAGATACAAATCTACAGACCTTTCTTTGACATCTAATCCTAATACTGTTTCTCAAAGACGACTTAGAAAACAGCAAAATTAAAATAATGTAAAACAACATTTTGAACAAATAAAAAGGCAGCATTATACTTCAACACAGAAGGGTACTCCTGCCTAAACATCACATTATGCTTGTGCTGGATGAAATGATGTTCACTCTTAGGCAAGAATTATGTATCATAAAATGCCAGCTAAATAAAATGAGACTTAGATGGCACATAGCATTTCTTTGGTTGGAAGGAAATTACTCCAAATGGAAAATAAAATGGTCACGTTAATTACCGCATAGAAAGAGCATCGCTGTTCCAAATAAAGACTATTAAAAGTTTTATATATAAATTGATATTTTAGGTAGCTTTTGATATACAAATCAAGTATTTTAATAACTTCATACATTATGCATCGTACATAAAAGATCAAGTATCAGGTCCTGATGTAGCAAAGCACTCTGGGAAGATACAAGACTGGACCTGCTGAGTACTACTTGTACTCTACAAGTAAATTTCTTATTATTGATGCTAAAGCATTAAGCACACTATTAAATGGAAATAGGTAAGAAGTGACAATAAATGTAATCTTTTACTGTTTGATTTTCTACTAAAGTACTGCATTGTACAGTACTGTTTAACCTTCTCCTATTTTACAGCATAAGGCTAAGAATTCCTGAGCTTAAGGAAAAGTTTCTCAACATCCTTAGTGAATAAAAATTTATCTATCAAAACCAAATAGTTTGAAGATACAGGCTGAACTTCAATCTTCTCTTTCAATAAGAACCCAGAATGTCATGCACCTACTTTTTGTGTCAGAGAAACAGAACTTCTTAGAAGATCAATTAACCACACTTTTTAAAGTGTTGGAGTTCTCTGCAATAACAGTCCCTATTACAATTAGCATATTATTCTTCCCATATAATTAGCTGTACTGCTACACTAAGTATTTTGAGTCAGTATTTTTTAATATAAATGGATCATAATGGCTCGGTTGACTGAAGTGCTACTAAAGTAAAACCTGACCTTCTGCATAAAAAATATTATATATATATTAAAATACAGAAGAAATAGTCTAAATAGAGCTGGAAAACATTCTTACCCCAGATTATTTTAAAACTCTGTGCATGAATTTTTCCTTTCACTGTGGGTTTTGAAGGTACTCCAGGTTTGTCTGGACAAGTAATGTATTCCACTGTCTCACTTGGGCTGCTTTTCCCTTCTGAATTATAAGCAATGACCTGCAAATATATATAAAATACTATAAACGCATTGGATAGTGGTATGCTATTCACTGTTTATGGTATGGACAAATTAATTTATATTGTATATATAGACACATAATAAATTAGCACAAAACTTAAAGTTATTATATACATTCATTTTACATTTTCATTAGTCCCATAGTTAGACAATCACTATACTGAAAATATAAATGCCTAATATAAATGCATGCAAATTACCAGAAAAAAACAAATCCTTAAAAAAATCCCTCCATGCTAGTATAGCACCTTCTTTTACAGAAATACTGAGATAGAAAAAGTGTTTATATGGGTAAGTTGTATTAACAACAGCAAAGGGATTTTATAAACTCTTCAGTCCCAAGGATCATTATGGCAAAGGTTGTCATGAAAGTTATGTAAAGGACAAGGAATTATATTTGTAAAGGGTAAATTGTGTTCAACCAAACTGAATGATGAAACAACTTGCTTAACAAATGGGGGAGAGCTGGGGACATCATCTACCCTAATTTTAGTTTGATCTCCACATCATCTATGTAGACAAGCTGGTTAAGATAGAACAGATTCACCACAAGATGGCTGTAGAAAACCTGACAGAATGCCAGGCTCAAAGGGTGTTGGCTAATGGTTTGAAGGCAAACTAGCAACTGCGCATGAATGGATTTCCTCAGCAGCCAATCCAATGTCAGATTCTATCCATTATCTGTAGAAGTGATCTGGATGACAGGAGTGAGTGATGCTCCCAGATTTGCATATAGCACCAAACTAGGAGAAGACAAACATATGCTGGAGAGAAGAGGCATCATACAGACTTTGATAGGCTGAAATATTGCATGAACAAGAACTGTATGAGTTTTGGACAAAGATACAGTCTTGCACCTGGGATGGAATAATCCCAGCAACAGTCTCGGGTCTGACTCTACCCAGTTTTTCTTTTTTCAGTTCTGCTGAGAAGGACATTGGCATTTGAGTAGGAGCAAGCCAAATTAATCAGCAAAGCATCTTGGCAGTAGCAAAACCAAATTGTGTCATGGGCTGCATCAGCAAGAATTTACCCAGCAGAACAAAGGATTTAATTATGTCACTTAACTCAGCACTTTTAAAACCGTGCTTGGAATACTGTGTCCAGTTTTGGTCCTCCCAGTTCAAGAGACATTGGGAAACTGGAAAGAGTTCAGAAGAGGACCAGCATGATGATCAGAGGATTAGAGAACCTGACATCAGAAAAAAGCTTTGTTTTATTCTGCCTGAGTAAAAAGAAGTTTCATTGGGAAGGATCTAATCACAGTCTTCCAACACCTAAGAGACAGCTACAGAAGAGATGAAGACATTGCCTTCCAAAGGAGCTGTAATGACAGGACAAGAGCCAGCAGACACAAAGTGTGTTAGGGGAAATTCTAGCTGGATATAAGAAAAGAAATTAATTACCATTAGAACAGACAGCCCAAAGAAGTGGTGGAATCATCCTCACTGGAAGTACCAAAATCTCAGCTCAACAGGGCTGGGACAGGGTTGAACTGCCTAAGATAAGGCCTGGCTTTCTACACAAATTTGACCCAGATGATCACTAAGAGTCCCTTCCAACCTAGAGTTTTCTGTGATTCTAGGAAAACAAATTCTTGCTATTCTTTACTTTGTAGTTTAGTTTAGTAAAAAGTAAACCACCTAGGAAAAAAGAAAAAAAGAAAGATGTTTTTTCAGCTTTTAGATCTGTTTTAAAAATGAGCAGAATGGAAATGGCAGCAGTGATGTTAGTAGACTGAGAAGAGGAAATGCAAGCTAACATGTCTCTCAGACATTAAGTCTCCCAATACAGTTTACAGGATTAATAATCATCTGGTTGTCTTTGTGCCCTTACAAATCAAGTTAAACAGGCAGTTAGCATTTACGTATTATAATAAGGTTTTGAATGGTTATAAAGCTTCTTTCAAAAGCCTTAAGGAATATGACTACTAATTAAGTCTTTCCCCTGTATAATAAAAATTAAAGACCTGATCAACATAACATTTGTTTCTCCTTTATGCTCCATGAATGAGTGAACAGAGACTTCTGTTTATTGTTTTGCTAATAAAAATAGGGTATAAACATTGGAGTTTATTTTAATGAGAGACTTAGGATGTTTAAGTAACTATACATTTACTAGTAATGAGTATGAATCATGTGTAGTATTACTTTCAAATGAAGATTATGTTCATGTCCTGCAAAAGCTAGTTTCAAGAGAATTAGCTATTCTTTAGTTCATGTGTAGCCGTAATAGTGCTAGAAACATACTGTATTTTTCAAATTATTTAAATACAAAGTTATGCAAAAAACCCAACAAAATCATATTCAGAGGTGCAAAATATCATCTGAAAAGGAGCACTTACATGCTTTAGTGTTAACTCAAAACAAATCAATCAACACTTAAACTATTGCCATTCATATTGCAAAGAGAAGCTGTTCTTCAACAGTTCCCAATTCTTCCTTAAGTATTTTACTTAGTATTCTTCCTTAGTATTTTAGGTGTATGCGTGACAACAGCTATCAATATTTTTCACTTGCAGACAGATGAGATTATTCTGACTGTGCCTTAAGCTGCACCAGGGGAAGTGTAAATTGAACATCAGGAAAAACTCCTTCACAGAAAGAGCAGTCAAGCATCGGCAAGGCTGCCCAGGGAAGTGGTTGAGTCACTGCCCCTGGAGGTATTTCAAAGATGTGCAGATACATTGCTTAGGGACATGGTTTAGTGCTGGGTTAAGAGTTGGACTTGATCTTATAGGTCTTTTCCAACCTAAGTGATTCTGTGATTCATACTGTGGGACATGTCTTTAGCTTTGTTCCAAAACCCAAGCAACTATTCAAGAGTGACTCAGAACATAGAATAGCCCAGGCTGGAAGGGACCTGGAAGATCACCTGGTCCAACCCTTCAGGGCAAAGTGAGCCTAGATGAGATTATCTAATACCCTCTCCAGTCATATCTTGAAATCATCCACTGATGGAGATTCCACCACATTTCTGAGGAAGTTGTTCCAGTGATTACTTGATCTCATTGTGGAGAATTTCTTTCCTATACCAAGACGAAACCCCTTCCAGTGCACCTTGCAACTCTTGCCCCTTGTCATCTCCAGGTGGCTCCTTGTGAAGGCAGAACCTCCCTCCTCTCTGTAGTTAGGCTTTAAGTACTGGCAAACTGTGATGAGGTCCCTCTCAGCCTTCTCCAATGAGAAAATATGTAATTCCTTTAGACCTTCATTACAGGGCAGGTTCTCCAGCCCTTTTATAATTTTTGTGACTCTCCTTTGGACCAACTCCCACTCTGCCTGTCTTTTGTGAATTGTGTGGATTAGAACTGGACACAGTTATCAAAGTGTGATCTGACACAAGCTGAATACAGGGAAGATCTCTTATCTCTGCTAGCAATGCCACTACTGAGTCAGCCCAGGATCCAGTTTGCCAGAAGGTCTCTTTCAGCAAGGCTGCTCCTAGCCTATAGTGGGCTCCTTGGTTATTCTAGCCCAGGTGCAGAACTTGGCACTTGTCTTTGTTAATCTTCATACTGTTTTTGCTACCTCACTCTTCTAGCCTGTGCAGGTGTTTCTGTAAGATAGTTTTGCCTTCTGATGTATTCATCTGACCACTCTGTGTGGTGTCATCAGCAAACTTGGTGAGGGTGTTTTCAATCTCATCGTCAAGATCAGTTGTGAAAATGAACAGCATGAGGCCTCCTATCCCTAGGAGCTCCTAATTCAGACAGGCTGCCAGCCTGATTGGAAACCATTGATCACCACCCTCTGAGTGTGGCCTGTTGACCAGTTTTCTACTCATCTCACATACCACCTATCCAGTTTGTGTCTTGCCAATTTGGCCAGGGAGAAGGCTATGGGAAACTGTTGAATGCTTGCTGAAGTTCAGGTAAAGAACATCCACTGATCTCCTTGGACCAACTGGAAGTGTTACCTTGATGTAGGACATGATCAGGCTAGTCAGCCATCATTTTTTTTGGGGGGTAGGCTATTCCCAACTGCCTGCTTTGTTTGGCTTGTAGTATTTCCTAGGAAGACTTTTCCATTTCTTTTCCAGGGACTGAAGTAAGATGAATGGACCTGTACTTCCCTGGGTCCTCTTTTGGGCCCCTCTTGTAGATGGGGGGTATTACATTTGCCCTCTTCCATCAGGGATATCCCTTGACCTGCATCACTTTTCAAATGTTATAGATATGGGTCTTGCAGCAATGTCAGCCACTTCTCTTAACATCCAGAAGTGGACTGAGCCCTTCCAAGAGACCAAACCCCAGCCTTGTCACAGCTACCTTATCCTGTGATCTGGGGTCCAGTTATGCCAGTAAGGCAAAGGCAAAGAAGGTACTGAGAACTTCTGCTTTATTGGCATAATTAGTAACTTGCCTCTTTGCCCTGTTTAAGAATGGCCTCTGTATGTATTCCCTGTGCTTCTACTTCTCACATATCTGATGAAGCATTTTATGTCATTCTTGTTATCTTTGGCCAATTTCAATTCTAGCTGATCCTAAGCCTTCCTTACTTCAACTCTGCCTGTCCTGGCAAGTTCTTGTAGTCCTTGGTGGCTATTTGATCATCTTCCCAGGGCCAGTATGCTTCTTTCTACCTTTTAACCACACCCAAAAGCTCATAGTTTGGCCAGACTTCTTCCTGAACTAAAGTTCAGCCCTTAAGCTTATTAGAACAGGCTCGGCACCATGGTAATATGGATGACTTACTAACAATTTTTTTTTATCAAGGCTGCTCCTTACCCTAACACCTTCATTGTGTTTACTGTCAAAGAACCCATAGCTACACTCAGTAATATCACCCACTTATATGAAACAAACCAGCCAAATAAAAAACCCCAGCGGTTAAGAACATGTACTTTTGACTTGGAATTTCAAGATACTTGTAGCTGTGTTACACCCTTGCAGAGGTTCTTATTGCTTCTGCAGGAACAATAACACAGGTGTTCAGCCGACAGTTTTAAGAGATTGAAATTCTAAGAAACTGGCATCAAAATCAGCTTTCCTTAAAAAAGGCCCTCCCCGCTTCTGAGTCAATCTCAAACTAGTCTGGTACCCAAACATATGAAAAAAATCTTACCCTAAATTTATATTTTGTACTACGCCTCAAATTCTTCACCGTGTAGGTAAGATCATCACCATCATATTTTGGCTTGAAACCATATCCCTGCAGAATTAAATAGGATTATTAGAAACATTACCTTTGCAGACCAGAGGATCTAACATACTTCATACAAATAAATTACTGTTTCAAACTGTAATTATTATGCTTCTCTGACAAAATAATAAGTGCACCTTCATTGAGTAAACAAAATTTTTTTTTAAGAGTGTGAATTCATTAACCGTTTTCCAATCAGGAAAGGAGAAAAGATCAGTTAAGAAAGACATACACAGTGTCACTGAAAATTTTACTAACACTTTCAAAGGGTAGAACAGTACTGATTTTAAACCAAATGTTGTTAGTCTGAAATGACATCTAGAGGGACTACACTTCATGATGCAATTGATTTGATCCAGCTCTTACAAGGATTAACTTGCACACACAAATCTACAGTTATAAGCAATTTAAAAGTCTTTGCAGAAATGGGGCTTAATAACACTAAACACAATTAAAAGAAGAAAGCTAGGTGGCCTGGTCACAGCAATGACAAGTCATTAGCTTAATTTCAGAAAATACAATTCCTTGTAGAATATTCTACCAAAAATAATCATTGCTACACTAATACAATAATGTACCAAACATAGTGAGAATAAGTATTCTAAACTTACTGAGTTCTCATCCTCCATCTCTAATATATATGAGATTCCTTCATCTGATGGTGTTCCTGAGGGTTTTGTCCACTGAAGGGATAACCAAGTAACTCCAGCATTAATCAGCAAAGGACTTGCTGGTGTGGTTGGGGCAGTGCCTGAGGTATGATACAGGACTTCTTCACTAAAATCACTGTTTAAAACAGACAGTATGTAAACTAACTGGACATAATAATTAATAGCTAAAAACCAAAATTCTTACTAAACACAGCTATGACAGTTTCTTGGAGATACGCACAATGGAAATTGCAAGCTCTTACACGTAAACAACTTAACTTGCCCACAAGTCTGTCAGCAACAAAATATCTGAACAAGGTTAACATGTTCATAATTGAAAGATTCCTTTGTATGATATAATTACAATGTTTTGATAACCAAAACGTTTTGCTTTTTCATATTAACTTAGTATTCTAAACCACTAAAGCTCTATATGCAATAATATACTAATAACACAGTGTCCTTCCTTTTCAAAGTGAAAACATGAAGGCATAAAAACATTTAGGCAAGACCTCAAAACAAACTTTGCTTATGTGTTCTGAGCTTACTCTGAAGTACTGGTTTCTCTAGAGACTCAGGAAATAATAGAATAGTCTCATTCAGTGGTGAGCTACTTTAAGAGTTGATAAAATGAAAATCTTATTGCAGAAAAAGAAGTAGAGTGTATACCAGTAAATCTCCTAACACAACTGTTAGGAGATTTATCCTTATCTGATTTAGATTAGATACACCTTGTGGTGAAAATACAAACATATTACATATAAAGAGCTACTGTGAAACAGGGGGATGCAAAAGTCAGTGAACAGGTAGTATGCTTGCACAGATAGCCTGACATGCATCCAGCTAGACTAAAAAGTCCCACCTCCTCTGAGCTGGCTTTGCTGCTTTACATCAGATCTGAAGAATCACAAGCCTAAAGCTAATCTATTTTTTTTAACCAAATGAAACTAATTTAAAAGATGCAATTTTAATCTAAAAGTTGAGGATTACCTAAGTGACCATCAGGAAGGCTTGAAAATAAAACCCTCTATATGGCTTAAACAAAGATACCAGTTAAATATCTCATGCGTTTTGAAACTTGCCTGAAAAATCTCAATAAAAAGGTAACTCAATTTCACTTCCTCTCTTACTCAACCTATGTTATAGTGATGCATATGTTATAATTTTGGTCTGCACTGAGGCATTTTTTGGCATTTAAAGGAAAAAATCTTACAGACAACACATTATCAAGAGTGTTGATAGCACAGAAAACAGACACATTGTCTGTGAGAACTGCCAAAGAGATACGCAGCAAGAAGGGAAAAAAACAAGAGAAAACTTTCAAATTTGTGGTAGTAGTAATTTTTTTTCTTGTAAGAAGTCACAAGCAAGAAAATTTCTGGAATGGAAATCAAGTGATACCTACAATATATTTACTAGAAAAAGATAAAAAAAGATAAAAAACATTTTATAGGCAGCCTGAAGAAAGCATGAAGAGAGGTTAGATACAAGTAGTACGTCTAACTCTTTTAAAAACAAACTATTGAAGGAGCCACCTGACAAGTAGATATAAGGTAAAAAAACCCATATCTTAAAAATATTTCATCTCTAAACTTGCTCGAACCACTCCAAAATACACTGAAATAAACTAAGAGTTCCATCCTTAGCCATATTTGAACGACTATTAAACAATTCCCTCAGAAGTACAGTACTATCTTTGAAAATAGATTTTATTTTTCCAGTTTTCTTTAGCCACTGTTTCATGTAGATTAGAATTAAATTTAAACATTAGTAACTCTGAGAAAAAATATCTGTTCTTCTTGGTAAAATTATTTAGACAAAATTCTGTCTCCAGATGCCTAATGTTCTCAACATTCTTCATAAGGGATAAACAAGCACTCTACACTAATAAATATTATTTCAAGAGACTTCTTAATTAAATAATACCATAAAGACAATAAAGCACATCTTCACAAGGCTATGAAATACTGATTTAAAAATCTATTCAGTGTGATTAGTTTAAGAAGGGTACTTAACCGATCAGGGTCTTCAAAGCTTATGCTGGAGGAATCTGTAATATGTGCAGCTATTCCTAGAGGGTGCAGCTATACTCAGAGGTAAAAGGGGAACAGGAAGAGAGCCCAAGCACTGGACCCTGCTTAACTGCCAGCTCCCTTCCTGTCTTTATTTTTAACAGCTCCAACTGAATCTCAACAAGACAAAGTCCAGGAGCAACTCAAGAGAATAATTAATTCCAGGAACATCATCCAGAAGGCAGTAATGTAATAAAGACTATTGGAGCACACCAAAAGTCATTCTAGTCCACTACAGTGTCCTCTGACAGTAGCACAAAGCAGGTACTTAAGGAAAGACATAGGAACAGGCACTTTATGCAATGCATTCCCTGAGTACTCTCCAAAGCCTCCCAGCACACACCTCAGATCTCCTAAGCCAGCTGAATTTTTCACATACTTAAATAGTCTGCAGCAGTATGAATTATGACCTGGGTCTGGCTCCCTACTATTTACACTGTTCTTTAACACTGGCCAAGCAGGCACTGTTGCTTCAAGCATCTCCTGCCAGATAAAGAACACACAACACACATCCTCTATTTCATGCTATAAAAACACCACTTTAGTGAGTTGCAGCACAATGTTCATAATATTTGAACTAAAAAAATGACCACAAAAAGTGATTTTATGCTGATGGTGAGGGAAGGTCCATTTTTATGCCCCACAGGACCTCAAGGTCCAAGTACTACTAGGTAGTGTGGACACCAGGAGTCTGCTGTAGAGGAGATGAGCTCTGGTAGTGTGATTGTTAGCCAGGTGCACCTGCTTTGCCTGATGACCAAGAAGCCCACTCAAGAACTCATTAATGCAAGCGTAACTTCAGCAAACTTTTTTTTCCCAAGTTCTTACTTATATTCTCCACTGAAGTCATATGTCATTAATTCAAAAATTCAAAACAAAGTTTGGTGCTCTATAACATCTGAAAAGTAGTAATTAAAAGCATGAACCACATATCCTAAGCATTGATAATAAGGGCTAGAACTTCCAAAGAATTCATTGATATGGTAATGTCATATTCTGTCTGTTTCCCAGGGTAACGGAGATTAACAGACAGATGAAGGGACACTATCCCAATAGCACAAAGACTATCTGCAAAAAGCATAATCCAATCACATACTGTGAGTTAACTAAGCAGTTGGACTAGATGATCACTGTAGGTCCCTTCCGACTGAAATATTATACATTTTATGTTCCTTTTCAGACCATTTGGACAAAAGACCTTTTTCTTTGAATGCCACCACATGTTTTTCCTAAAGTAGCACACACATGCATATGCATTCCATATTTATGTATGTAATAGTATTTACCTCATTCCCATGTCATTTTTGGCTGCTAGCCTAAAGGTGTACCCCATTGCTGGTGACAGTTTAGTGATCCTGTACTGCTTCTGTGGACCGTAATAACACTGGCAAAACTCTCCATTTCCTTTTCCCTAAAAAGTAATAAGTTAATCATATTATTCACCTTATTACATATGCATCCATCAATTAAAGTACACACAAACATGAAGTAAAATCCTTTTTTGAAATTAAATACAACTCAAGAATCTCCATATGGTGAGGCAGTAGCATATGAAACTTTGTATTAAATTAGCAGCTTTTTTCCTTCCTTTCCCTTTCCCAGTTCCTTGGGGCTGAAAGAATAAAAGCCATGAAGATACTGCACCTCTACCATCTCAGGACAGCTGTCCAGGTAGAGACTGCAGGATCATTGCAGGGCCATAGCTGATCCACCCATTTATTAAAAAAGAAAGACTGTTACAGGAAAATGACCCTTCCATGTCAGCTCTTGAATATGGTATTGGACTACAAGTGAAAAAGCCACTATTAAGAGGGGCAGAATCATGCAATTAAGATCCTTTTATTTTATATCCCTTGAGAAAAAAACCTGAGCAGTAACTCCATTTTAATAATTGCTTCAAGAATTACATATTTGTCACACGCCTCTAATCAGAAATCTTAATTTTCACACAACTTAACATGCACAGTCACATACAGCTACTTAAAAAAATGGAAGACTAAAAATACAATAGAATAACTTGCTTACTTCATCCCATTCTAAAAGGTAATTGTGGATTTTGGAACCATTATCACAAGATGCCTGTAATAGGAAAACAAGAAAATTAGAATTCTAACTGGATACAAGACCACTTAAAAAATGCATGTGTGGGCCAAACCATGAGAAGAACAGTGGAAGACAAATAATGCTCCCCTTATATAATTGTTTCACTTGCCAAGACAGTCCTAGTTCAGTTGCCATACAATGAATGTTTGTTCCATGTTCATGTTTTTTTTTTCTTATTTAGACATTGAAATGCAGTGGATACTGAACTCAGTAATTTTACCTTGAAAGACTCTTTGCTTTTCTGTGAATCCTTCTCTTTTTACTCAAGCCCACATTTAACCCAGTAAATCTATTTCTAATCAGGGAACTGTGATTCAAATGAGTAGGTTTGACAAAAATTTTCAGTTTCAATAAACTGGTATTTTATTGATAAATCCACAACAATTCTGAAGAGTTTAAAATATTTATTTTAAAGGCTGTAAAACAATCCTTACCTTCCAGTGAAGACTAAGAGAATTTTTGGTCCGATTAGTTATCCTGGGCAGATTTGGAGTATCAGGTTCACAACTCGCTGTGGTAAAACTCTCTGTTTCTGAAGGGCTCCCCTTTACACAGTTGCATTCTACTTGGACTCTAAAGTGGAAGAGAGTCAATAACATTATGCTTCAAAATCTGTATAGTTTCCAAAGAAAATCAAGCATTTGGAATTAAGTTGCTGCCTTGCTGCTTCATTATTAAAATATCACTGTTATAAATAAATAACTGGAGGAAACATCTTGGTCAATAGAAACAGTAAGAAAGGAAAGAGTCCTTTACTTCGGATGTACATCATTACCATCAGTCGGCTTTAGTCTCACAATTATATTTGAAATATGTCTGTTATTAGCTGTACTTTGGTTGGAAAATAATGGTAGCATTTTGCAGGCTCATTATCTGTTGTAGAGATACGTAGGAGTGTGAGGTCAGCTAAGAAGTAAATAAGAAACCCTTTGTCTCCCTGAAAAGGAAGGAGGCTCAGAAGTTTCTCTCCTTAATGCGTTTAAAAGACATCTCATAGGACCAAAGGGACATCACATCAAATTTAGGGACAGCCAATTGGACAGAGGCCAAAAGGTCCCGCCTCAACAATTCCCTAGATAAAGAAAGCACAAAAGAAGTAAATTGCTTTTGTGAGGTGTTTCTAGCAGGGCAAGGAATTCCTACCCTGGCTCGCTTTTTCTCTGTTAAGAGGTTTGTTATTTTGCTCTTTATTAAAACATTTATGTTTCTAACACCATCACAGAAGTCATCCTGCTGTTTTTTAAGCCACCTAAACCGAGCTATTTAGGGTGCTGCTACGAATCTCAGAGCACGAAGAGATACATGTAGCAGAGATATAAACTTATATTATGAATAATTCTTCTGCAAGTGCTTTCATCATATGAGCACAATGAAGCTGTTGATGTATTTTCAGAGTATCCTCTGTACTCAAATGAGTGTCCTGCTGAGTACCTTGTCCTTTCCTTTAGTAAGGCTATGAATTAGCTCTCCACATACTTCAAAAGAGTGAATTTTGCTTCTGTCTCAAAGAGAAACGGCTTGTTTTTCAAAAAGCTTGTCTCCAAAAGGAAATACATGATAATCATCTGGTCTCCCCCTGCCACCTAAGCTGTGCAGCTATGCCTTGCCTCTTCTTTGGGTCAATGGCACATTACCTTCTTCTTATTCATCTGTTCCTTTGAAAAAAAAAACCCAAAAACAAAACTCTCCAAAAGACCCTTTCCTCTGATTACCAATATAAGATCTGAGTTGCCAGCTTAAGAAGATAAAAAAATCCTGATACATTTTTGATGCATGAACAGCAAGTCACAGGAAATTTGGCTTTATAGATTTCACAAACAGAGAGAAGACATTCAAACAGCAACTAAAGTTGAACACAAAGTTGTTTGTGCTTGCATACAGTTGCAAATACGTAATACATCAGTTATCTTGGTGGTTGAGTCATTCCAGTCTTTGTTGATTTTCTGCAGTGTTAATACTGGCAGAATTCTGTTTAGGAAGAGCTTGGATGGCCAAGCCACCGATTCCCATGTACTGCCTACTCAACGAGAATTAAGCAAGAAAAAATACGAATGTATCCTGATAGAAGAGGACTTAGACAGAAAAAAAAATTTCTAGGCACTGACCCCTATGCTCCATGAATTTTCAACTTCAACCTTGTTGGATAAAAGATATAAATGCTACTAAAAAGAGGAACAAAATCACTAGTAGACACTTTCATATGAAAGAGCTTAGAGCCAACTTCATCCTTCTCCTGACCTTGTGCTCCAGGCAATACAGGGGCTCAAATGAAATGAGGGCTGTGGTAAGAACAGACCAACCTTCTTTTGCTTTCAGTTTGACAACCAAGACAATACTCTGGAAAACAGGTCTGGGAGGTGTAGACCCCTTCACACCAAAGGCTGGGAACCTAGCTCTCCCACTTGAGCAAATGTCAAAAAGGCTATTGTGCGAGGCAAATCCTACCCTAAACTTGACATGGAAGGAGGCAGAACATTGTTAACTGGGACCCATTCTCTGACACACTTCTGTTCCCTGTGCTTCCTACCAGCTGCCTCTAAATTGCTTCCCTTGGTCAGTACACAGGGATCTTGGGGTTCTCCACACAGTCAAGAGAGGCAGGACATTCAGTCATGTCTAAGAAGGTACTCTACACTTGCCATTACCTCCTGAAAAGGCACTTCTTTTAAGGAAGCCTTAATTCCTGCCTTCGCAATGTTATTTATTTGTAAACTGCTGTATTCACACTATTTTTTTTAAACCAAGAATCACAGAGTAGTTTGGGTTGGAAGAGACCTTTAAAGGTCAACTTGTCCAAACTCCCCTGCAATAAAAAGAGACATCTTTAACTAGATCAGGATGCTTAGAGCCCTGCCCAACCTCTCCCTGAATGGTTTCCAGGGATGGGGCATCCACCATCTCTCTGGGCAAGCTGTTCCAGTGTTTTACCACCCTCAGTGCAAAAAATTTCTTCCATATATCTAGTCTAAATCTAGATTTTAGTTTGAAACCATTATCTCTTGTCCTATCACAACAGGCCCTACTAAAAAGTCTGTCTCCATCTTTCTTACAGGCCCCCTTTAAGTACTGAGTTTTCTCTAGGCTAAACAACTTTTGTGGCCCTCCCCTAGACCTACTCTAACAGGTGACTGTCCTTCTCATGATGGGGATCCCAGAGCTGAACACAGTACTCTGGGTGGGGTCTCACCAGAGTGGAGCAGAAGGGCAGAACCACCTCCCTCCTGCTGGCCACGATGTTTTTGATGCTGCCCAGGACCCAGTTGGCTTTTTGGGCTGCAAGTGCACATTGTCAGGTCATGCCCAGCTCTCCAGCCACCAGGACCACCACAGCCTTCTTGGCAGGGCTGCTCTCAGTTCCTTCATCCTGCAGCCTGTATTGATACCAAGGCTGCCCCGACCCAAGGGTAGCACCTTGCACTTTGCCTTGTTGAACCTCATGAGGTTCCCATGGCCTCACTACTCAAGCTTGTCCAGGTCTCTCTGGATGGCATCCCGTCCTTCAGGTGTGTCAACTGCACCACTTTGTGGCTGACACTGCAACTGCTTGGTGTTTTCTGCTGGAAGCTCACTCGATCCCACTGTCTATGTTACTGATGAAGATATTTGACAGTACCGGTCCAAGACAGGCCCCTTTGGGACACCACTTGTCACTAATGTCTATCTGGACATGGGGCCACTGACCACTATTCTGTGAATGTGACCATACAACCAATTCCTCATCCACCAAGAAGGATACTGTGGGGGACTATCTTAAAGGTCTTACAGAAGTCCAGACAGCTAACATCTGCAGTCCCCTCGTCCATTGATACAAGTCACTTGATCATAGGCCACTTGGTTCTTCAGGCAGGACTTGTCCTTGGTGAAGCTGTGCTAGCTGTCCTGAATCACCTCCTTGTCTCTCATGTGCCTTAGCATGGCTTTTAGAAGCATCTGTTCCATGACCTTCCCAGGCACAGAAGTGAGGCTGACAGCTTGGTAGTTCCCATGGTCTTCCTTCCTAACCTTTAAAAAAATTGGTGCAGTGGTTTCCTTTTTCCAGTCACACAGGACTTCCCCTGGTTGCCATGACTTTTCAAATATNAGCTGTCCTGAATCACCTCCTTGTCTCTCATGTGCCTTAGCATGGCTTTTAGAAGCATCTGTTCCATGACCTTCCCAGGCACAGAAGTGAGGCTGACAGCTTGGTAGTTCCCATGGCCTTCCTTCCTAACCTTTAAAAAAATTGGTGCAGTGGTTTCCTTTTTCCAGTCACACAGGACTTCCCCTGGTTGCCATGACTTTTCAAATATGATGGAGAGTCGTTTGGCAACCACATTAGCTAATTCCCTCAGGACTCTAGGATTAATCTGATGCAGACTTACATCCAGGTTCCTCAGGTGGTCTCAAACCTGTTCTTCTCTCATTGTGGGAGGGACTTTCCTCCCTCAGTCCCCGTGCTGCTGCCCATCCACTGGAGAGGTGTGAGAAGTTGCCAGTGAAGACTAAGGCAAAAAGGTTGTTGAGTACCTCAGCCTTCTTCCTCATCCATAGTTACCAGTCTTCCACTTGTGCTTGTTTGGGAGGATACACTTTCTCTGACCTTTGTTTCTGGCTGACAAAGCTAGAGAAGCCCTTAAGTCTTTGCATTCCTTGCCAAATTCAGCTCCAGATGACCCTCTAATATTAAAAAAAAAAGAGGGAAGAACAACACCTAACCACATCTTCCCAATCCTATGCTATTTCTTCTGACCTACTGAAGTAGTCAATTCTGCTACAAGGGTAGAACTACACTGATCACATTTTGTCATGCATATGGGGTCAGGTTCACTGACCTACTGGAGCCAAGCAAAAGTAGCATGATATGACCTTCAGGTGGCCAAGCAGGGAGCATCTTCCAGGGCAAGGTACTTTGCTCCGCTGCTTGTGGAAAACTGAAAAGCAGCATCTGTGCCTGGCTCCAAGGACAGAAAAAGGTGACTGTGCTAGCATAAAGGAAAGACCATGAACATAGGATGAATGTGCATCAATCTTGTCTTATGTTGTCCAAAATGGACTGAGTGGTCATCTAAGTCAAAAATGTTGATTGTGACTCAAAAGAGGGTGAGAAGTGGTTAAGACCATCTCTGAAGACTTAGGCAAATACACAATGAAACTTTTAAAACATTTCCACTGAATTTAATGAAGAGGAAGTAAGATACTCACTTTGCATGGTAATCAGTTGCTGGCCTGAGATCATTTACAGTAACTTTATTTTCTTCTCCACTGGAAAGAGATACAAGTGTGTTTTAAAGACTGTTTCAAAATTCCATACATTTATAAAAAAAGATGTGTATCGTCTAACTCAACACACCTTCTATGAAATGTATTTGCTAAGAGTTTCTCTTTTGCTAAATACAGCAATGTGTAAATGCATTTATCTCTGATTTTTAGAGGCTTCCTGTGTTATTCGTGTTCTTTTGCCCTGGTGGTTTCAGGGCACGTTTTTGTTTGTTGCTTTCTAAAGAGTAGCAATTATTTTCTTCTTTACTTAGTAAGACAAGCGGCATGTGTATGCCTGTATGTTATTACTCAAAAAAACCACTGAAGTACTGGAGCCTACAGCAGCTCAGTCCAGCCTTGCAAAAATAATTATTTAAAACTGTACCTGACTGCACATACCTATTTGTTAGAGCCTAGGAAACAGAAAAGGCACCAAAATAACATCTGTTAGTCTGCTTTTGCTGACATCAGCTTATCTTAGCAAAGGTCATTTCTCTGCTGCTAGTTTCTTGAATAGGGATACTCAACTTTCAATTGCATGAAATCCATGGAAGGTGACTAAGATAAACTAGCTAGATACAATGGTTTATAACTGTTAGAGAACTCTATACCCTTAATCCTATATTTTACTGTCATATTTCTCCAAATTGCAAAAAACTGACTGAACATCATTGTGTTAGGAATGAAACAATTGAAGAGTTTTGTTTGCTTTGCTACTGCTATGAGTTGTGTTCTGTGTGAATTTACTTATTTTTCTTTTCGTATCATAAGACTGTCCCTTACCAAGATCAATTTTAGTGAAGGGAGGGATAACCTTACTGGGAGGAGGAGCTTGTGCTGACATAAAAATTAATAAATACGATTTCTTTTTCTCACTACTTGTATGTTTCACTGTGTGAGAACTCATGGTGTCTAGTGCAGCTGGTTGAAATACAGCAAAAGCAGTATTAAAATAGGCCTCCAACATGTAAGAACAAAATCTTTACATTCCAGTTGATGGCAGAAACTTCAGTAATAAAATTAAACAAATTCTACTGAAAAAAAACGTAGCTAATTTCAAAACAGAAGTTACACAAAACTCCTAATTATTTAACTTTCTGGACAATAAGCAGATTTTAATGAGGTTTTAAGCCACATATTCAATGCAGCAGTGACTAAATAAAAATAGCCAACACCTACATGTACACAGTTTTGTACTTTCCATCTTTTCCAGTACTTGAAATCATCACTTCGTAAGTATAAACCTCTGGAATGTCATTCTTGTCTGTGTCTTCTCCAGTATCACTGGATGGAGGGGACCACATCAGCAGTGCTGTTCTTGCCTGAATATCCGATACCTGTACAAAGACAAAGTTTTGAGATCTCTGCCACTTAAATGCTATTGTATATAAATGTTACTTTGCCACAAAGGATCAAAGAAGAGAAAGGAAAATCACATACCATTAGCAAATCAGTGTACTTATACTGATACACTAGCCACTATCTAATTTTTACAGATGAAATCAGGTTGGAAATGCAAGTAATGCCGTGAGAAAAATACAATGCCAGGCAGGGGGCTGAGGGCAGAGATGCCTGTCGGTACATAACGCCACCCAGTGGGCTGCTGAAACATGGACCAGAGCGTTGGGCAGGCACAGGGATGGCAAAGCACATCCTGGGACATCGGGCACTTCATTAAACCATGCTTCTGGCACCTTTTTCTTGGAAGCCACTGGTACTATGGCTTTTTTAACACCTTCTTGTTTCCTATGATATATAGGGAGATGAAGGCATGTTCACAAGGTCCATGTACATACACATAGAGAAAATAACCTGAAGAATTTCTGTGGTGGTGTTTGCCTGAGCACCCCACTCATTGCAAAAAGGCCTGGATAAGAACAGTTGGTGTGACAGAAATAGGAGTATGTGTGTCACAGTATGTGTGTGGAGTATGTGGACGTCACAGTGTGTGTGACCTCCAACTATCCAACAAGTGGTCCTAGCAGACTAATCATGCTAAAGGGCAGTGACCCCCAGGTGGGTTAAATGGAAACAGAGAATCACAAGGAGACTCCTAAAATACAGAAGTCATCAGCTTTACAAGTGCAGAGGTAGCATGAAAATTGCTAATGGGGGAGGTGGGTAAGAGATGCTGTAGTGGAACGGAGCGATGATCAAAATCTGGCCTGACAGTGTGAGAAACTGCCCTGCCAGCCACTGCTGCCTCCATCCAGGCCTGATGGATGCTGTGCACCCCAGCTGGTGCAACAGCATTTTGGGGCACAGCAGGCACGGATTCGCAGCTCAGGTGAGTGCATGGGACCTGGTGGAGAGCCTTCTCAATGGCCTGCGGATTAGCAGATTGTAGGGAACAACAGATTCTAGGGAACAATGCAGTCACACACAAAACTACTGAAGCAGCCACGTCTTCTAAAGAAGATGTGTGACTAGGGGCACCCACTCTCCCAAAGGAGTGGGCAGTGTCTGAAACCCGTAAGTGCTGCAAGGGCTGAGGATGCTAGTGCGCTTGTAGGTGAGTGCACAGGTGCATGCAAGTGATGACAAATTTTTAGGCTCTGTTATAGAAGAATGCCTAGGAATTTGTGGCAGTTCACAAGTATTGCACATCTGCTATTGTGGTTTCTATGTTGCACCTACCTACTGTTTCCAATAATTCATAAGAGAACTCAAAACATGCTTCATTATATGAAATTACTACTTTTACAATATGACTGTGGTGTATGTCTATTTTGGGAATAATTGCTTTTGAAAATCTATTATCAGAGTATCAGAATCAAAAAGCTATCTTCACAACTGGTGCTCTCAAATTGCTATAATCTACTGAACTAAAAATCTGAATAGGTCAGCTTCAAGAATGAAGCAGAGAGGACATGACTAATTGATAGCAAACAGGAAGGAAGAAAAATCACACTATGTGAGCCTCAATGTCTTGGAAATAATGTCACTAAACCGTTACGCACTAATAGGACTGTACATCATATCCTAAAAGGGATCAAATGATGGTATGACTAAACACTGAAGTTTCTCTTTAAAATCTGGTAAGAAAAATTCCAATACTATCTTGATGTAATCACCAACTAGACTAACAGTATCTATAACCACTGCAGTAAAATTCTAGCATTTCTGTAAGTCTCTGGAGTTGTGGGAAGCATCTGATAAAGTTCCCTCCTGGACAATCTTTACCCCACCCTCCTGAGTTGCAGCAAGTGGCAGGAGATCCTGAGGGAAAGAAATGCAGGTTCCTCAAGGACTTACTGTACTTCAGGACTATTAGATCTGTTTTAAGATGATCTGTTCCTAGGTTTAGCTACTTTAACAGATGAATTTTTTTTCCCAGTGTCCAGGCAGTGTCTCTCCTACCACCAGCTAAGACTGTTAGCATTTGACTTTCCCCTCACCTATAAAATCTGGTAATTCTCACTGTTCTCCTTATCTCCTACTGATTCATTTTCTATAGTGCTTTGCTCAGAACTGCCCACAACACCCCATCTAACACTTTGCTAATGCCAAACTGCCATCTGATGGATTACATTTTCTTCATACATAGGTATTTTCTACCTCTGTGAGACATAAGGAAAAGTAAGTTATTTTTGAAGAGCCAAAATTTAAGATCAGGAGAATCCACTACTATTATGTGCTCTGAGACACTTGGGAGTGGCTTTTTAAAAAAACTTGGCATTACTTATTACTTTGTATGCTTTTGCAAGCAGCTGCAATTGATTCTGGTTGCAACTCTGAACACTCTGTGCTTTTGCAAAGCAGAGTATAATACTTGGGTCAGGCACTAGCACTGGAGAAACAAGAGGTGAGCACGTCTTCATTAGCAATCCAGCTTGCCAAAGTGAATCTCCTCATTCAGTATGTTACACATGCCATTTGGGTCAAACAAAAGAGCAGTTTTAGCACGTGCAATCTGGATTGCATTCACAGTAACCCAAGATACTTAACTGTGAGTGAGGTGTATCACATGCCAGAAGTCACAAACATACACAGAGCCAGAAAGTATGATGTTGTCCAAAGGGATTTACATGCTATATAACCAACCCTCAAATTCTGAGCTTTTATTGCCTCTTATTAAATACTCAGCCTTCTGCATCACACTTCATTTGGCTTTTGCCTTTTCAGGTCTTCTTTTCTGCTTGCTTTGTTATTTGGTTAACAGATATGACAGCTGGTGAAGACTTTGCTCGAACACCGAGGTGCAATCTGCAGAACCACTCCAATTTACATCTGGGTATAAATAGCTCAAGACCCCAAAGTAGAAGGGTCATCTGGTGTCAGTATCACGTAATCAACTTGACTTAACACTGCCATGTATGAAAAGATAAGGGATCCATATGGGGAAAAGTTAAAGGAAGTCAGAATCCAACAGGAATTTGGAGGTAGCAAAATTGAGGCATCCCATACTGCATAGAACGGAAAGGTATTTGTGAATGAAAGATCACGACAGAGACCACCACCTGATTTAGATGTGCATGTCCCAGACCCAGGCATTGAGACATGGGACAGCTCAGGACAGGTCATAGCCTTCAGCACTGCTCCAGGCTTTCTGGAGTAGGATATGGTGAAATGGACACTGTACTGTGTCCATTATGTATGTATATTGCATATACATTATGCACCCTGTATGACCGTCTGGTTGATTGTATGGCCACCACCACAGCCAGTACTGCCTGTGCCAGCACGGTTCACCCAGGGAACAGAGTACTGATGATCCATCAGAAACCACAATCCTCATAGTAAGTGCTTCAACCAAAACATTAATAAAAAACCTGCAGGAATATTTCTGATGAGAACCACAAAGAGAAGGTGTGAAAAAACCAATGTACTCGTTCATTTGAAGGGAATTGAGGAAAACATTTCCTTGATGGAACTGTGGGAGGGTGGTTTGAGATCCTGCAAGGCCCAAGTAGGTAACACAGACTCCTATCACATCATACCACACTCCCCCAAGCTGCAACATCAGCTAGACTTCCACCCCCTCACAGCCCTGACAGTCCCTCGCCTTCATAAAGCATAAGCCTCTCCAAGTGCTGGAAGTCTGGCTTTCTGCCTTGTGTACACTCTGAATCTGTAGCAGAGTACCACTGCCTGTGCCTGTGATGCCTTCTTGAGGCCTGCAGAGATCACTTGTGGCACACAGCTATATGCAATGACGCTCAAGCAAGAACACGGTGGGGAGAGGAACTACAGAGCTTGTCTAAAAGGCACGGATGGTTGAGGTCAGAAGGAAGTGAAAGAAAACATGATAGTACTGGCACTGCATTGCTTTTTCCTATGTCATCAGCAACACAGCACAAGACCCCACCTGTTGATCTGTTCTTCTCACAGTCTCATTCAGAGAGAGTTCAGAGCTCCCCTTGGCAATGCAGCCATTGCTAACATCCCAATTTCAGACAGCTCCCACCTCCACGCTGCTTAGCCACCAATGACACAGGGGCACTGAAGACATGTCAACCCATCCTGATACTTGGACACAGCAGGACACCAAGTGTTCAAGACTTCCTCTATACAATCCCTGCTCAGTGCTTGGACAACCACAGAATCACAGAATGGTTGAAGTTGGAAGGGACCCCTGCAGGTCATCTGGTCCAACTCCCTTGTTTAAGCAGGGCCACATAAAGCCAGCTGCCAGGAACTACGTCCAGACAGCTTTTCAGTATCTCCAAAGAGGGAGTCTCCACAAACTCTCTGGCCAAGTTGTGCCAGAGCTGACATCCTCACAATACGAAAATGTTTCCTGATGTTCAGAGGGAACCTTCTGTGTTTCAGTTTAGGCCCATTGCCTCTGGTTCTGACGCTGGGCACACTGAAAAGAGCCTGGCTCCATCCTCTGTGCACTTGCCTTGCAGATATCTATATACATTGATAAGATCCCCTCTGAGCCTTCACTTCTCCAGGCTAAACAGCCCCAGCTCTCTTGGCCTCTCCTCATCAGGCTGTAAAGAAACATATGAAAGAAAAAATCAAGACTAGGGCACTAAACTGGGGCAAGGTTGCCTGGAAAGTGAAGGGAAGAAGGTAGGTAGCAGATGATTGGAGGAAGTAGCTGACTGATTGGACAAATCCATGGCAAGCTCTTCCTGGAGTTTCAGTTGTATGGACTACGCTCCAATGGGGAACACAGATTGTTTTTACTCAGGCAAAATAGTGGACTCATGATTATGGTGAAGATTTTGGAAAAGATGTGCAATCTTCACAGAAAGGCTGGAACCAGGGAAGGTCCAGACAATGAAAGAAAAAACCACTGGCCTGCTCTAAAATTCAAGAAACTACTGAATTTGCAACAATGCTTTAAAAAGTATCTACACAAAAATATGCATCAGTTTTATAAACTGAAAATATGTTGGCAAATTTTCAAGCAGGTAGGTCAGAAGTCCACTGCTGACAGTCACCTTCTGTGGTGAATTTTATGTCTCTCTTCCCTGAAGCTGCCAAAAACTCTTAAAAGAGAAATAGGTCTTATTTTTTCTCGACTTTGTAAATAAGGTTTTACAAAACCTCATTTTTGGTGATGTTTCCAAAACCTTGCCAGGTATCTCTCATGAATAGAGATATGTGGTATGTAAAATTGCTTCCTGAACAGTTAAGACTAAACAAAGTTGCAGGAAATTGAGAACAGATTCTGCAGTATAATATTATGTTAAGCATCATATTCCATTAAGCAGTATCATTATGTTACTGGCAATATTACAATCTCTATGTTTTTTAAATAATTCTGTTAATACTGAGATTCACAGAATACCCAGGAAGAATTCTGCAGTGTAAGTATCAAGACAATTTTAGTTTCATAAATGTTAATACACTAAAAATTGCTTTGGTTGTTTATAGTACAGTGACTGGAAGTTAAGTGAATTTGCTTTAGTATGGAAAATTAAAGACCCTTTAAACTTAACAGAGAGAAACGGAGGTGCGACTGTGTAAAATAGCAACAGATATATTCTAATTTTATAGAAAGCTTTTGTTACTTACCACTGGCTTGGCTATATTAGAAAGAAGTGCTTCCAGTGCTTTTGTTTCTTCATCCTTTTCTTAAAAAACAAAATCAAAGCAAAAGAGAAGTACCCATGAATATTGTCCAGTAACTTTGCAGTGAAACAACTCTTCAAATTCAACAATTGCACAAAGAAGAAAGCATTTATAAAGTAGAACATCTTGCTAACTTGCATTCATCCAGGACAACATGAAACCAAAAAAGCTTCTTAAGAAGTTGTTAATATAAAACTATTTCTAAAGCCTTTCTGTGCTTTATGGAATACAGAAAGCCTGGTTATCATTTATTAATGTGTAATTTTAAACCAACTGCTGCTCTGGAGAACTTAAGATCTTGGATATTTCCCACAGATTTCTCTTTGGATGTAGATGCAGTCAGGTTACAGTAGTTTAAATATGTTACTGCACATCAGCTGGAAGCCTACTGGTAACACTGCTGGCCTTCCTCAATTGCAAGGGAAACAATCAGAGGTGTTTTGTGCCAGCTGAAAGTATAGCTGAGCTTTATAAACGATTTATAGTTTACAGAAAGCATTTTATCTGCTTTTCTCAGATAATGTTTAAATTTTATTATCTCAATAGTGTAAGTGAACAGGCTACTCAGTTTTGAAGGTGTGGCCAGGCATTTTTAATTCATTTAACCTGCCTTAAACTAAACATAAAAGAAAAACAAAGCCTGACAAAATTCTTCAAAAAAAAATAGATCAAATCTATTTACAACTCTCTGTTTCTAAGATGGTTTATGCCGTTGAAACAAATAAAATGCTTTTCTGACTTGTATGACAACTCGAAGTCACAGCCTTCTGTTTGACAAGTCTAACTCTCAGTACATAATTTTCCCCAATGTCTCCTAAAATAATTTTGAGAAGTGGACGTTCTTATTTTTCATATAAAAAACTTCTAAGGAAACATCACCATAATTTTTGTAATGTGTAAACAACAGTACATTTCATCACTTGTGCCTTGTTAAAGTTAGCTCACAGATAAACACCAACAAACAGAAAGTAAACTGAAGCCGAACAGAAAGTAAACTGACACTCTGGAACTATAGTGACAAATATTCAGGTTTGGAGCAATAGCTCCCAACTTCTGATTTTAGGTTGTATCTCAAATGTGACCTTTGGTACTAAGCTTGCACAGGACATCATCCACACATGTTTTTAAACAGCTCTCATAAGTTGAGATTTCCTCGTTTCGATTAGATGTACTTTCTTCACAATTCATTTAGTTTACATCAATCTAACATACATCGGCACAAAATTTTTATCTCAAAGCAAACTTCAGAGAATTGAGAAAAATCATGGTTTATTTCCATCACCAATTACAGTACTTTATTCTGAGAACACTGCTCCTGGCTGATAAGTCTTTGACCTTATGTCCACAATCTGAAGGACTATGGCAGAGACCTCAAAGTTGCATAGTGACACATCATCAGATTTGACAATGACTGTATGACTGAGTGAATTCAGTCCATCTATGAGATCACAAGCTTTCCAGTGAAATAAAGATATTAATAATAAGCACACTCTGTATGGTAGTGTCTTAGAAAACACGAACTCACAGGGACTAATGTGAGGACCAGCCTTTTTCTACAAAGGCCTTTCAACAGTGAGTGTGTAGTGATAGATCAATTTTATGTAACAGCAGTATCTCTTTTACAAAACATCCTTTATCAAGTTGGATGAATGTTTTCTGATTCAGACACTCGATTCTTTCCATGTTTTCTATAATATCAAGCAGGCCATCAATATTCAGTGATTCCTTAAAATGCAAGCACTCTGAACAAAGCAGAGATTTTTCTTTAAACAGTGTCATGAAGTGTGACTCATAACATTTCCTCAAATTTACATGGAGACTTCCATACCAGTAGTTTTTGTTTTCTTAGGCTCACATTCCCATGTGATGAGCAGGCTGATCACCCTTAACTCCACTCTATGTAAGTCAGGGCACTTAGAGGCTGCTACTCAACTTCAAGACTGTCAAAGTGTGGTGTTCTATTTACAAATGTTATGTTCAGCCACTATAATAATAATAGTATATGATTATTTGTCCAGTCCAGACATTGGACTTGCACCATATATTAATATGGTGTATTGTATATATGTGTGTGTGTATATATATCTAAAATAATATATGTGTATGTATATATATGTGTGTATATGCAGTATTTTTGATAACACCTACCTTCTACTTCTGTATCTGTCTGAGAATTGCTTTTTCCTTTACCCAAAGACTTGCATTTGGTAGAACCTGTGCTTATTCCAGCTACATCCTGTCCTTTTGTAAGTCCATTAGGTTCACTTGTAGGAGAAGGACATTTCTGAGGAGATGATGGAGGACTGTTTAACTTATCCTTCTGAGTTCCATGTCGATCTTTTAACTTTTTTTGTAACCTTTCATATGTTTTACTAGACCTTTCATCTCTAAAGTTGGATCTTCCATGAGCAGGCAGAGAATCTAAATGAACGAAGGAAAAACAAATCATTAAGAACAGAATCTAATTTTAAAATCTACCTAAAAATGCTATGCAAGTTAAATGTGCACCTGTGTGTAAAATTTTATCTCTACTCCTATTTGAAAACTGAAGTGTCCAGCAGGTAAACTGATACACGTTAAATGGACATTAACAATATGTTAGGGAGGAGAGTGTAATCTTTCCCTCCCCCATATTTTCTCCACTTAAAAATTACTCTTGAAATGTTTCTATAATCTTCCTTGTGCTGTGAGGTACAGGATGAAGTCTATACAGAAAAAATGTGCTACTTTACTACACTGGAGGAGGTTTGATCTAATGTTGAATAAAAAAAATCCATTAAGTTTTGGAATGCAGCTAGAGCTCTAATACTTTAATGATGCCCCAGCAGGAATCAACAAGGAAAACACCCATAAAAGCATAGAAACATAGAACCTGTGTTCTATGGAGCAATGGAAAGACACTAAAACACTGAAGATAGCTCGGCCAGGCCTTGTAAGTGCACTATACCTGTACACAGTAACCCCAGGCATTGCTGCAGTAGCACCAAAGTCTCACCTGTAAGTCAGACTTGGCTTTGGAAAAAAGTCAGTACCAGACTACTGACAGCATTAAACTGCAAACTAGTGAACTCCTTTGTCCAGTTCTAACATTTGTATTCATTTCACCTTTATGCTTAGGAACACTTTACTGGTTCAAGACTTTATATGGTAAGTCTTTCCTCAGTGTAACCCCACCTATGATAAATGCTGAAAGCTTTAAAAAAAATACATCCTTCAAAATCACCATAGAATTTGGTCATTTTCAGGTAAGTTGGATAAGTCAGTCTGAAGAATACATTATTTGTTATTCCTTAAGAGATACGAAGTACCGAAAATAACATCAAATAAGAACTTCCTTGTAAGGATAAAAAGAAAAAAAATTAGAGAACTTCTCCACTTCCGTTATTTTTTTAAGTCAGCTTAATTCACAGAAAGCTTGACAGAGGACTTCTAGATAGTTGTGTCCATTTAGAAATGTGATTTTTCACTACCTTTAGAGAGTTCAGTGCGCCTGACAGGGAACTACTGTGCTCTTTGAGCATCTGGTTGTTTTTCTGTGGGTGGGTTTTACTTTTTTTGGTGTTTTTGTTTTTTTGTTTTTTTTTTTTTTTTTTTGTTTGTTTGTTGGTTTGGTTTTTTCTCTTAAATTTAGATTCCTGAAATAGGAGCCTAACTGTGGGTTTTGATTTTTGAAAGCTACAGCCAAAGTCAGAGATCCAGAATTAACTACGAAATCTGTAGCAAATAAATAACAAATTGTAGTATTAATACTTAACTTTCCTAAACCCAAAGGCATTTTACATATACATTGAAAATAAAGCAAACAAAGAATCCCACTTTATCATTTTTTTTACATTTCCAGTTCAGCAAATTATCAGTGAATTCATATTTGAAGTGATATCACCTGGCAGCAGCAATTTAAAAAATATTATTCCATTAAGAAGCATCATTTTATGTGTTTAATTATCATACCCCCATTTCTTAATTTAGCAAATTAAAAGCAAACACCTGCCATCTACAAGAAATCAGGAAATTAATAAAACTACAAAGAAGCGCCCAAAGAGCATCTAGTAATGTACTATTATCAAAGTAGTGCAAGAAGAAATAAAGTACAACATAAGAATACAGAAACACTAAGAATTCCAGGAAGATCAAGACTTTGGTATAATCTTATCTGACCACTTTGCTGATCCGAACTATTTAAGCTCAGCAAACTGATGAAGGCCATTTTAATGTTATTTTAGTAGTATCATAGAATGTAGAAAAATTGTGTTTAACCTCCCTCCTCATAGCTTCTAGCTTTCTCTAAAAACAGAAACCTAGAACTGCTCTCTGAAAGTCTTTCAAGGTCGGCACCTGCCTTATCTAAAGAAAAGCAAGTCTACCAGAAATGTAAATATTAATCTAACAAACCAGCCCCTGAGTTAGAACACAAATACACTTTGCCTCCAAACCACAGTAAAGGCAGATGTCAACAGCACTACCAAAGATGGCTTTAACCACTTTATTAAATTTAGGTTAGTGGCACCTCATTACTCCAACTGGACTTCAAAAGGACATTCAATTAAATGCATACAGTTTTATGAAAAATGGACCACTTTTTTCCTTAATACTAGGAATTCCTTTCATACTTCAAACAAGATGCTTGAAAGACATGAGATCTCAGAACAGTGCTCAGGCATGGATTTAAATGCTGAATCACTACAAACACTTTCTGCATTACTTTCCTGGGAAAATCTGTAACTTACGCATGTAAGAAGAAATCTCTAAGTTTAGTGGATCACTGAACAGACAACCAATAATAAGCTTCAGCCAAATCAAGGCTGGTATCCACAGAACATTTTTTTGCATATGACTCCCATTCAAGCTGGAAGTCTTGCTTAACAAAGCCCACACAATAACATAACAGGTGCTGGAAATGAAGCAGAACATTATTCCCTTTGACAAAACTTGCAGTATTTGATGAGCTACTTACCCACATCCCCATAGACTTGTGAAGTGTGATACTGTGGAATGTACTGCGTTGCCATGTCACCGGCTCCAGTCACAGGTGAGTATATGTGACGGGGTGGAGGAGGTATCATGGCCGGAAGAGGAAGGAAGCCAGGCAGTGGGGGATGTGGAGGCCTGTGTATCACTGTGTGACCACCAGGATGAAATTCTGGAGCCTGGGGAACCACCACAACCCTTCGAACACCGTTATCCTCAATAACCTGTACAGTGAGAGACACCACACACCAAAAGAGAAATGACAGTCTGAAAAATATGTTTCTATAGATCCTTAAACAAAATCAGGAATGGTAAACCCCTTAAATCTGACAAAAGGAAAACAGGAAATAGCAAGGGAAAAAAAGGGACATTAAAGGGCTATCTATGTTAAGTGTATTAACTGCAGCAATGCCATTAATTTCTCAATGTGGTGGGGAAGAAAACTTTTAAAAAATCTTGACTGTAAGAGTATATAACAACCTGGTATATTTATGGCACAAGCTAAGCTTCTCCTAAGGGTCCTGTTTCCACCCTCATTCACACCGCTTGTATGCTACACTGCTATAGGATTTGTTTGACAGCATAACAACTAGATTGCTCCCTAGAAATGAACTGGTGAACTGACAGACCTCACTCTACATCAATAGAGAGAGAAAAGCCAAGAAGTGTCTGGTTTTTGCTCTGTCCCCAACTCAGCCCACCAACACTAAATGAGGAGACACCAGCCATACTGGCCCTGCAGCAACCACCATCTGCATCAAGCTGTTAGCAAACAAACTACCAGGATAGTAGTCAGCCCTCTCAAAACTCCTTCACAAGTCAAGTAGTTCTAAAATTTTTTGTCTTTCTCCTCCCCATATCCTTCTACCTCTAAAGAGGTCTTGAATCCTGAAGGAAGTCATATGCTACTCAGAAAACGGAGGCCTTTGTTGCAGCCACTGGTAGACTGTAGTGCAAAGGATTGTGAAAAATTAGCAAATGGGCGATGTGACAGCAGCCTTTGTGTGAGGTACCCGAGTGTGGCCCTTAGCAATGCGGGCAGAAGCTCCAAGCAGTGGCAGTAGCATATGCAACCCCATGGTGAGAATCTGTAAGATGTATGGAGCTGAGGTGTGCTGAGCATGGTACTTGTAGCACGTCTGGGCTGTGCAGCACGTGGGGCTCTGGTGGAGAGCAGGCACAAGGGCACAAACTGTACCAAGTACTGAAGCAGAAAATGTTCAGTAAACGAGAGTGGGTCACCAACTAGACCAGGAACAAGGGTCTGCTCCTGAAGTACCTCACATCATTACCCTCTCTAAATGTTTGTAAATTCACATAAATATATGACTGTTGGTGACACCTAGAGATGATCTTGGCATATTTTGACTTGTGTGTATCGTGGTATCAGTAACTTTAGTGAATGGGATGCCAACGAATAAACTGTTCTTCATTTCCTAGTAAAATGTTGTAGAATAAAGTCACAGCAGAAACTGCAATGGAAGGTTTTAGATGGAACATTTATCCAGAAAAGGGGGAAAAGAATGGAGTATCGTGACTACATTCAATAGCAGGGGACAAAGCAATCCTATGACATTAGTTTTCACTGACATTTGAAATGAGATGGGGACATGTACACATACACCAATAAACATCCTGGTGCAACAGGAACAGATCAATAGATCAAAACACTTAGTGCCAAGCTGCTTTCAGCTCCACTGTTTAAGGTTAATGGAATCATGCTTGGCTAGATTTAGCCCTGTGCCCTAGAGTGAATGCTTCCATCAAATCCGTGACAGAAAGCTGCTTGGCGGATCATTGGTTTTACCATGTTCCCATTAGGGGTTGATGTGCATCTGGTACATCTGGAAGAGAGCTTCTGATTTTGTTTTCTCTGCCAGCAATCTAATTTGTACAGCCCCAAATTATCCTGCTAGCTGAACCAATGCAAGGTAAGTGGGATTGGTACAGGAAATTGTTTCAAAACTTCACCACCGTGCTGAGAGAAACAGTGCTGTAGATAGAGCTGCATGCTTCTGGTACTGTAGGATATGCATATGCAACAGCATTCAGAAGACACAAAAGTGTGTACACAATGGAGCTGACTCCACTTTACTTAATAGACAGTTGGAAATTAATGTTACTTAAGTGAACACAGCTTTAAAAAACATGCATACCATATGACTTTAAGAAATGGGTTATTTTCTATACACAGAAATCTATCTTTCTTGGGAAAGAGTAATTAAAGACAATACAATTCAAATCTGTGTAACCATAGCTTTGTGGTATCCTAAAGGCAGAATATATTAGCAGTAAATACAACTAGAACTTCTGCTGAACACCGAAATGTAGTTTTAATTATTTAAGTCCCTTTTGGTTACAAAACCCTAAAAATACTGCAACTTATTATGATTTTATGAGTAGACTCAGATTATGTAGGAAGCAGCTCCCATTAAAAAACAAACGAGCTGCTTAGTTTACAACTTGTTTCCTTGGGTCTGCTAATAGCCTAAGTAACTTAGAAATAGTCACCCAATTCATAGCAGCAGGGACCTTACGTTTAACAAGCCTGTAACTGTGTTTCCAGATCTAACATCTGCTCAATGGTAGGCCTCTTGCAGACAACTACACAGATAAAAACGCTCAAAAAGGAGTCAGAGCACCATGCTACGTCTATAATTTTAAGTTTAAAACATAAACAAACTCTCTATTATCCCAGTTGTGCTAGCAAAATGTGGTTCTGGCATAGGCCTGTTTGGTTGAGTGAACCAACCAAACACCACTGGAAAACTCACTGCAGACAGTGAATATAGATGGCTTAAGAGAGGATGAATAAAGATGTGCTTTCTTTCAGTTTTACAACTACAGTTCCAAAAGAAGAGGAAGGGAAAAGGAAATCAGCTGATGAATTGCTTTTTAGTTATGTGACATAAGAAAAGTAAATCTTTTATTCAGTGGTTATCCCCAACTTCTAACAGAGGACAGTACACTGTACCACTGCCAAACAGGAACTGAAGCAAGCAGAGGCATAATAGAACTAAATGAAAATGGAGAGACAAAAGATGGTTATGTTGAAGTTCTTCCAGGCTGACAACTTAGGACATTTAGATGGTTTCCTATTCAATACAAAATATAGCTGCAGCTGCTGACCTTTAAAATATACTATACCTGAAGAAACCATAGAAGTTTGCTAGGACTGCAGTAAGTCTGGGAAAACTCTTAGCTCGATAATGTTAGACTTTCCTGTTTTGCAAGACTGCTATCAAATCTTCTGGTTTATAAAGAGGAACTCCCATCATAAACCTCAAAGTCTGGTATGTTTTGTCAGTAATAAACACTTCAGAAGGCTTATAAACTACAGGTTGTCCTGGACTACGATACTTTTACTCGAATGAAAACAGCAGATGAACTCATTCCACCTGCACTCTGAGCTGGATAGATTTGGGGCACCTTCAGTTGCCCCAAAGGTCAGAGTGCTGTACTAAAACAATGCCTGCTTGGACTAACAAACTCCAGTGAAAGGCTAATGAACGGGCCTCAGCAAGGCCCAGCTCTTCAGCATCTTTGATTCAAATTGTCCTCAAAGGAAGGATAAACTAATTAAAAAAATATTTTTCAGATTGGTAAATGTTACACAACTTTTAAAATATGTACTTCATCAAATGAAAACAAATAAGAAATATAGTAAAATTCCAATTTTCACTTAGCTCTGAATTTCTTTCTAAAGTTCTTTAAAAATGAATTCTAATAGGAATTAGGACTTTTTACTATGACCTGAAGATATATGGACTTTTAGTGATTATTTATAAGTCATTTTTCTTCTGCCTGCTTGGGAACTCAACTACAAAGGATGCAAAGAATCAACTTATCAGTCAACTTCCAAGAGATGAAAGATGAAATCAGAGTAGTAGTCTGCCTGCCCTAACAGCCTTCTCTTTTGCTACAGGACAATTTTTTAATGTTGTTTAAATAATTTGTCCAACATCTGCTGACACCGTGGGCTTTTTTGTTGTATTTTATGCATTGTAGTCCCTTCTCAGTGTACACCACTGGATGCACACTAAGTCAGAGGTAGACTGGTCACAACAACAAAATGTCTTGAGAGAGACTTACATCATGAGGAGTGGCATTCAACTGCTCTAACTTCCAGATCTGACCTACTAAGCCCTAGACTTGTTCTACAGGCGAGGGAAAGAAAGAGGCACCATCTAAAAGGCCACACATCTCATTATAACTCACATGTCAGAAATAGCCAAGAGAAATCATCCTTTTAATTTACTTTAAAGGATGTCCAGGTTATCTAGCTCACATTTAATTTCCAGGCATCTAAATTAGGAATCACACAGCAGTGAGAAAATGAGAGCCCCATTTTAAGGTAAGTGGTGGAAACACTTATTATATGATGACCTAGTCCCAATGGACAGCTGACATTTTTTCCATGTTGTTTGCTGTACTTTTTCAACTGACCTGTTTTTCTCCTTATCTATAGGGATCTTCCCAGACATGAACTATGTACATGCATAAATATTCTATTCTATACTGCTGCCAAGAGAAAATATCCACTAACACAGGAATCAGTACAGATCCTGCACAAGCAGATATTTGGGTCATAATTGCATTTTATATTCAGAAAGCATCTAGTACATTAGGATTCTGAACTCAGCAAGGAACTGTGCTTGCTACTGTCATGTACATAGTTAATACATAAGTGAACAGGCACAGACACAGCATAAGAAGTCTCCCATCTCAGAAATACTGAGAGACATCTCCTCTAATCTCCTTGCTTGATCACAGTGACTGAAATCTAACAAATTATTCTATTGAATTAGTGATTATGGTTCCAGTTACAAAAATTGCATGAAAATAAATAAATTAAGAAGCAAGTGAGGTGACATACCTGTGGGGCATATCCAGGAGGCACATAAATAGTAGGCACTGAACCATTTGGGGACATCATTGGAACCTGAGCAGGACCTAAGTGGGTTACAGAAACATTCAGTACAGAACCATTTAATAATTTGAGAAAGCTGAAAGAACATACTGAGCTGCAAAGTCTCTGTGAAAAATATACCAGATAACATGGATAAACAAAGGCAATGAACTATACAGATAAAATTACAGCAAAGGGCATTCTTTGAAATCTAAAAACCAGATGAACAAAACCAGAAACAAGCTAAAAAAAATCCCCAGCAGATATTTCTCCCATCTCTGTCAATAAGTTCACAGAAGAGCTCATGTAAAAACTCAAAAAATGACAAAACAAAAGAAATGCCCCAAGATGAAAAGACAATAGAAGACACTACAAAACAGAAACAAACAAAAATATTTGAAACCAGCTGCTGAAACCAGAACCTATTCAGTTAAGAGTTATAAAGAAAATTACTTACAAAATGGCTAGTTTTTACTATGGTTTTATCAACTAGTGTCAGTACCACAGCAGCGGGGAGGTGGCAAATGAGACACAAACTTAAGGTCCCAGGGAAAAGCCAGTGTATTACCAACTAGTAAGTCTGCTCCAGCTAATGGGAAAAGTCAGGACACCGTGATGATCCTGGTACCATGCAAACCATTAAGAAAGGAGTTTACACACACTTAAATAAGACAAAATGGGAATGTATTAAGGTGGCATTTGTACATAAAGTATTGCTAGAAAATTGGATACCTTCAAAGAGCACAGGGATGCTGTCACATACTTGGATTTTCAAAAAGCTTTTGACAATGTCTCTCAAAGACCCTTAAAGAAGTAATGCTGCCTTTGGTTAGAAAGGGAAAAGGTCTTTCCGTTAATAACTGATTGGAGAACAGGAAACTAAGAGAAGTAAATAATCAGCTTTTGAAGTTCTTCAAGTGATCAAGAAAAGAGTCCCACAGGCACCTAAAGAACCTGTTCTGCATATTAGACAAAGCTTCCAGAAAAGAAAATGAACAGCTAGGTGAAAAATTGTTGCAATGTTCTCAGAGAGCTGTAAAGGATCTCACAGTACTCACTGATCAGATGACAAAAACCCAGAAGGAATAATGTTGGTAAGTGCGAAGTGATGCACCTGGATAAAACCAGAAGTGTTTCTTTACAGCAATAAGCCATAAATCAGATGTAAACAAACATACAATGCAGTTACTACATGGATTCTAAAGAAATAACCAGCCAAGTGTTGTTTAGTGGTATTCGCAGAAAGAAAGAGAACATTAAAAAATCATTACTAATGGAACAGGGAATAAGCAGAATACATCATTATGCTGTGGTATAAATTCACGCTGTACCTCAAATCCTTGAGCAATGTGTTTGACTCCACCTTTCAAAAAGAACACACAGGACTAGAAAAGCATAAAAAAAAAATGTTTACAGTGGCTTTCCACCTGTTTATCAGGAAAGATTCAAGAGACCAGGATTCTTCCACCAGAAGATGGTTAAAGGGCTGGAAGCAGAGAAACAGTAAAAGACCTATTTAAAAAAAACCCTAAAAATGGAAAAATAGATAATTTATAGTTTCGCATTTGCAAGAACCAGAGATAGTAAACTAATTCATCAGGTAAGTTTTAAAACAGATAAGGGAATTTCTCATAAAATGCACAGCTAAATTGTCTAACTCCTTGCTTTAAGAACAGTGTAGAAACTAAATATTAGGTTCAGACTGGGAGAAGTAATCCATTAAGAGCTGTAAAAAATACAACTACTACTTTTGTTTCATGAACAAGGAAGTTTCTTCTGTGTGCCTGCCCTATCCTTACGCTGTCCTCTTTAGTATTTGATACTGGCCTGTGCCAGAGTGAGCACATTGGTACAGGCTCAAGAGGGACGTCCTTACGTTACTGTGTTTTAAATACACAAGGGAACAAACACTGAATTTTAATAATGAAAGAAATACTGAAACATAATATAATTTGAACAAGTTTTGTGACAAGACAAAATGTTGGAATTCAGACACTGTATGCTGCATTCTGCAAATTTCAAATTCAGTCTATTGAAGCTACCAAAAGTACCAATCCAACTTAGTGCAGTTTCAGTAATACTTCTGAAAGGGCATTCATAGCTCCACCTTAATGTTTTTTAAAACTCTGTTAGGATCTGCAAATGGAAAATACTAAGTAAATGCAAAGTACGGTAAATAAGATTAGCACACCTCATTCTCATACATATGGACTTGACAGAAAAATAAAGGTACCTCTGTCTGAAAGCAAAGAGCAGGGAAAAGCAATGAAAAGTACTGCTTAGAAAAGCAGCATGCAATCCAACTTGATTGCACATATTATAGGAATTTCTTTAGAATAAGACACAGAAGTTTGCAAACATGTTACCTAAAAAGAATCACAGCTTTATTATCAACAAAACACTAACCCACAACAGGGGGAGGGGGTGAAGAGACATTTTAAGAACAAGGTCTTTAATGAATTATTCACTGAATTGTGCAACAGCGAAGAATATAAAGACTACAGTAAGCTATAAATTGAGAACTGAACATTCTTCCAGTGTTTTTGCTCATCTGAAACTCAAAAATATTTCAGCAAAAGTTTCTCCTGAGTATGAAGTGCTAAAAAGAAAGTGAAGCAAAAATCAGCAAGAGAAACTTAAAAAACTTAAAAGAGAACATTACTACAATAAATTCAAAAAGGTCAAAAATAATGGAAGCACATTTATTGTAAGTTGCCATTGAAATAAATAATGGTTTAAATTCTTACATAAGAAGGTGGATTTTATACAACTTGTATCTTGCATTGCTTACCTGCAGTTTTTCTATGAGTACAAAACACTGATACTTCCAATAAACTCACAATTTTAAACTATGTAATTTTCAAGTAAATGGAAAATTAAGACCACATTTACTTGAACTTCTTACAGATTACCATGTCCTTGGGGGATGACAAAACTCACATATGCAAGCGGCTTCTTTGAGAACTGGTGATTATCTATGTTTGGCTTTTCTGTTTTGTTTTGCTTTAAGAATCTAGAGAATATTGTTTAACAACCTTTTTAAGGTTTACTTATTTAACACTTTAATCTCTCTAACAAACACAGAGCAGTTATCTCCCATCCAGTACAAAGGTTGATCCACAAAGCCATTTTCAGTATACCATAATCTAGCAGTCACAAAAGCAAAGGCATGAACCTGAAAAAGCACTGCAGTGTTAGAATAGAGTCAAATCAGTAGTTTCAAAATTTTCATCCCATCTTTTGCACTTTAAGTACCAGAATTAATGAAAACAAATTTGAATATTCAAGAACTCAAATTTACTTCTGATTAGATTTCCAAGTGGCTGTGAAATGATATTTCTAGGCGGATATCCAAGAAAATGATAAGCATGGGACAAAAAGTCGGCAGACTTCACAGGTGTTTTGAATGAACATTGTGTTTTGCAGCAAGATTACTGATTTCTTGATAGGAAAAATATTACAACTTGCAAAATTTTATCTGAAGATAAAATTATAATATGCTAAAAAACATGTATTTTTTCTTCACTAATGTGACGATCTCAGCTCTCTTGTGGTGAAATACATTATAAGAAGAATTTTCACGTTTTTAGGTATTGGCTGGACTGCTGCATGACAAAACCAGTGTGTTTTACCATGAAGTGAGAGTTATTATAAAGTATCAGCAAACAACAGCTTCAGGAATTCATGTTACGGAAACATCTAATTTTCCATTGCACATAAATAGAACTGGTTTAATCCAAATCACTGTATAATAAATGTTGATGACTTGATTGTTGGTAAGGGGAGGTCAAAAATCTTTGATACATTTTTAGGTATACAAGTTCTCTTACATACTAAGTGGAAAAGAAACATTGTGGTAGTGGAAACAAGCACATAACCGGTTTACTTTATTACTGAAAAATGTCTCTTCAAACTCACTAAAGGTTGATTTAATGGAATTGAACCCAAGAAACATATGTTTCACCACACTCTCAATTTATTATTGTCCTAAAATCCCACCAAGGAGGGAAACCTCCTTCCCCTGGCAATAGCGGATGAACTTCTCCAACGTGCCTATTTGAGCAGACTATAAAAACCTCATTACGCTCATTACAGCCACCATAAACATGCAGCAAAATTACCAGCGCTGCATCATCGCTAGGATCGTGACAAGCTGATCTAAATACAGTAACACCTGAAAACCTGAGGATACCGCCACCGCTCGCCTAGCACATATACCATTTCTTTTTATTTCAACCATGAAGCTTGGTTCCATTTTAAGTGGGTCATAAAAGCCCCGGCAAAGGTGCACACACCGGATTCCCAGCGCCAGGGCAGGGAATGCTCTTCCGGGGCACTCAGCGCCCGGCCCTGCGCTTCAGCACCCGGGCTCCTACGGCCTCCCAGAGCCGGGCGTCCTGCTCCCCTCACGGCTCCGGGGCCACCGCGGCTCCCGGGACCGCAGCCACCCTCCCTCCGAGAGCGCACCACGGACAGAGAGCCTGGCAGCGCTCCGACTCCTGGCCCACAGATTTTTATTTTTTTTTCCCGGCTATTGCAGCTCTCCCCCATCCGCCACTGCCGCACAACCGCGGAGGCTGCCGGCCCGCAGGTGTCGTGTTTCACCGCGGCGGCCGAACCGGGCAGGCGGGAGTCCTTACCGCTCATTTCGGGCCGGGCCGGGCCGGGCCGGNCCCGCCCGCGCCGCCGCTTCAAGGGGCAGCGCCGCCGCGGAGAGCGACGTTCTCTGCCATCCCGCGGGGCTCCCAGCTCCACTTTGTACTGTAATCTACCGACTGTCACCGCCTGGCGTGACCCGAGTCATTTAACTGAAAGCTTTTACGTTAATTAGCATAATTAAGTGCTAAAGAATTACTTAGGCCCAGTCCTTCCAGAGGATTTTCCTTGAGCTGACCTGCTAATCAGTTTACACCTAAGAAATGGGGTGCACAAACAGACCTGGTTGCAAACAAACACTTTCCGGCCCAGTGTTTGGAGAGCTGCAATGACTTTGATAGTAATCTATGTGGATACTGCGGCTCATGAACACTGCTATACTTAGCATTAGTCTAATGTGAACGGTGATGAATCACTGCTATCCCCAGGAGGAAATAGCATTCAGGATTTACTGCAGCACATTAGGTTAACTATGGCTCTATAACCGAACACCCACACTTTGACATCACACAGGCGATGATATGCATCACTGACGCAAGCACTGACAGGATCAAACACAAAGGCCACAGCAGCAGAAACAATAGAACGCCAGCTGACGTAGCAGCACACCCCTCTAACACTGATGGGCAGCAGTAAATCAATAGTCCCACATGCCACAAACAGTTGCACCACTCTGTCTTTTACATAAAGACTAAGACTTCAAAGTTTTATTTTGGGTTCCCAACAGCTACAACCAATTAAAAAATCCAGCAACAACAACCACCACCAATTGGTCTACATTTGTCTCGTAAGCCGTGCCTGGAAAATACTTTCAAATTAATGCTTTAAGTTAACCTCAACATCTTTACACATACCAGGTGCAACATAATAAAAGCAAGTAATAAGAAAACAAGAAAGCAAGTACAGAACTTACTGTTTGGCCTAAGCTGGAGAAGAAGCACAAGAAGGAACTGGGAAGGACACAGGTGATCAGAAGACTTTAGCTGACAGTGCTCTCAATTTAACGCATCCCTTATGCTCTAAATTCGTCCTGACAAAACAATCCCTTCCCTTCCCCCATCCATCTGTCTACTTTTGCCATCAAGGCTGGGGGACAGCAGCTGACAAAGCCGCAACATCAATTGAAATGTATTAACTGACTAGGAAAAAAACAAGGAAACCTATCAGTAGACAGCAGGCTGGCAAACAAAAGGAAAAATGGGAAGGTAAAACATTATCATAGTTCCTTTCAAAAGTGGGGGGAGGGGGGGAGCATCAATTTCTTTTAGAGAGACTTTGGAATAATGGATAAAAGAGCAGAAAGCTATGAAGCCTAACTAGAGTATTTCTAAAGATTACATCCTAATGAGATACTGATCTTTCCCATGAAACCACACATACATATTCACAAGAAAATCCCTTCTCGGGCAAAGTGCAGAGATGACAGGTTCCTATAGCACTTTATCACTAATGCAGCTATCAGTTTTCTTTTATAATGGCTTGATATACTTTCAAAGGAAAAGGGTGACAATGGTTTCTATGTTTGAATGTTAAAAGTACTTTTATTTCACCTGTTTCTAAACAATGACCATGATGCAATTTTGTAATTAAAAAAAGACTGCAAGTCCATGCCTTTGAATAGCGCAAACTTCATAACACAAAGTTACTCCTGGGAACTCGCAGAAGAATTATTGTAGTCATTTGAGATACTACAATAATAAGACTTTTTATACGTACTTTCTGAAGCAACTGTGTGCCACAGTGATGAATTCTACTTCACTAAAAAAAGTAACATTGATTCAAAGATGGTAATGTGGAAATACAACATACACTTTGTACTGTGCAGCCCCGGCTGTTAAATTACTCTGTTTATTTTGCCAGCTTAGGGCAATGATTTAATAACTATATGGAAGAGTTACATCAAAAAATTGTTCACTCCCTCACAGAGTTCCAGTTTAAATATTGGGTGAACCATAAATCACTGCATTTCAGAGGGAGTCAAATGTGATATACCACAGAGAGGCTTTGATAAAAATGTTATTCTTAGCAGGAAAAATAATCTGCTCTCATTCTAATCTAACTGCACTGCACATAGCTTAGCTTTTTCTTCAAGGAGAGCCCAATTTCCTAGCACTGATGCTGAGCAGTACAGATCTGCAACTTTTTCAGACTAAAATTTAGTATTAGTGCATTCTGCTTAATCATGTTGCACTTGATGGACAACATTCAGAATAATCTACAATTTAATCATCTAACAGTTGTTACCACAAGAATTGGTGTTTTTCTAATCAGGTGAGTTTGTTTTTTTCCCCCCCATATAGCACTGCAGACCAGGAAGTTAAAAAGTTAAGCACTGCTACTGACAGCTGCTTGTGGTTAAGAGTGAAAAGCACAAGTGAGTCTCAACAGTTGGCAGTTCTTGGTGTGTAGACAGTGTCTTCTACAAAAGACTGTGTTGATCCAGAGAAGACAGATCTTGGAAGGAACAAGCATTAACTTCAACTTCCTCCCCCTGCCTGCCTGATTGTGCTATGAATAGTATTACATAGTATAATTACTTGTAAAAGCCTTTTCATCATTCTGGTATTCAACTTATTACAGTAATGAGGTTTTTTTTTTTTACTTACCTGGCTACATTGGCTTGAAACTAGAATGGAGAATTATCTGGCACATTCTGCTGTCTCAGCTGGCACCCAAAGAAGTCTCCTTTCCTATGTGCAAATTCTTAACATTACTCCTTCCCAAATTACTATGCACACACAGACACACGTATGTGTATATATATATAGATACATGTAATATACATAAAATTATTTGAATATGATTTACTGAATATTACTTATACAAATCTAATGTATTGATTAAGAAAATCAACAGCATTCATATAAATGCTGGAACAATTTTACCAGATTCTAAGGTAAGGTATTTTAAAATTATGGACAAGAGAGAAGAGTCCATGGATATAAAACAAAATAAAAATCATCTGTTTGTGCAAACTGGGATTAATACATCATATACAGTGTGAGAAAACACAGGAAAAAGTCATATCAGAAAAGGCTGTCAAGAAGAAATTCAGTGCCCAACTCAAATTTTTATTTCTATCCAAGGCAGACATCTCTAAAGACATAGTACTGTGAGTCTCTGGAATCTACTAATGACAAGTACTTTCATCTGAAAACCTTTGGGTTGTCTAGGTTTCAATCTAATTATATAAATGAATACAATGCAGATTCATATTGCCCATTTAAAATAAAACCACAGCAGAACAAAATTATCATTAACAGCTGAAATCCTCCTAGTACGTAAGATAAATACAAAACACATCTTTCTTTAAAGGGACCAGTTTGGGAGTGATCATTCCTAACTAGAATATATTAAACTAACTTAGGAGGATGTAGGGTATTTCAGCTTTCCAGAAATCCCATAATGCAGGATTCTACATGATTTAGCAGAAGAGGGGAAAATAGGTAAATCTAGAAAGACATTGGCTCTATCACTAGAGTTCAAGGGTGCAAAACCAGGGCTAAATCTTCTTCTCAGTATAAGGTAAAAAGTTAATGTCAACTGCTGATTTTTAAAAACCCTCCCACCCAACAGCTCTGTCTCACTGAAATTTTACCGCTCTTAGATGTGGTTCTTGTATTAGGTGAGTCTGCTGTTCTGATCAGATAAAAAGATTATTTGTAACAATACTACGCAATGGAAAGAGTTTGGTCCTACAGGCCTACCTCTCTTCACACTCACTGCATACAATTATTTTTATGTCTCCATGTGAGGTGTTCACTTGAGTACACCAACAAAGTTTCTGGCAACACTGCAGTTCTACAAACAAATGTTCAGATATAGGTTTCTTAACCATGAAATAGATTTTGAAGTAACATTTTATTACACAGTTTTGTTTCAAATCATGAGTGGAGAAAACAATCCATGAAGCTGACAATTCAAAAGGTGGCATTTGTGATGAGAAATCATTCTGTTATGCCACAAACTGTAGGGAACAAGACCCAGGCAAATTATACAGAATCATACGGCAAAAGAGAGACTTAAGACCAAATTGAAAACATCTGATGTCATATACCTTACACTTTGCAGCATCTAACGCAAACACTTGGCATCAGCAGCCTGATTCACTGGCTAGCTCCAGAGGACAAGTCTCTGCTTCTGCACATTCACCACAGCTTGCTCCTATTTAGGAGAGTGCTGTGAACACCAAACTAAGAAATAACCTGGGTCACTTCTGCTGGAGATGGACCACTAGAAACTGGAATGGAACGCGCTTAACTCGTTTAATCCAAGAGCTTCTAAGTGGAAAATTCAGAGCCAGCCTTTAAAACAGGAAGTAGAAGTCAGAACTTCATTTAAATTATAGAGGAATCCCATTACATCAACAGAAAAAGGCAGCTTGCTTTCCCATGTATTTTCACGCTATAATTTTTTTTTTTGAGGTGAAGATGCCCACCTCCAAAAGACAACAAAAGAAAAGGCCAACTCAGAATTTCCCAGAGCCTCATGGCTAAGGGTCATTGCTGGAATCAGGGAGCTACAGGTTTAGATTCTGTGGTACTTGCAGAGCTCAGATTTTTTTCAGTTGTGGGCAAGTACTTTAAACAATTTCCTGCTGATGATACTGTTTGCATTTCAGAATAAACTTAATACAGCCCAAGTAGACAAGCAGCCTTTCTTTTTGGAGAGACAGAAAGGCATAATTTACATACTGTTTCTATACTGTCTCTGCCTTTGATGTCTGTCTCCTGACTGTCCCCTGCAGCCTCATGTTTTGTAGCACTAGAGGCATGTAGGGAATTCCACAGTCAAAACAGGAGAAGTAATGGACTCAGCATCTTGCTAGGATTAAATCATTATTTAGTGGGTGATCTGGGCTGCATCTGAGACTTCGGCAGCTAAATCTAAGTTACAACTAAGGTGGGATCCAAGCATCTTAAACATGACCCTTTGTCTATTCTTCCCATAGACATATTTTTCTCTGTCTTTTCACTAGTAACAAGCCTATAAATGCAGATGCAATAGGGGATGCTCTGAAGACACTGGAAATAAAAGTTTGACTGAAAACTACTGATCTTGAACACTGTTATCATTTCAACTGATATGATAAATACTTAAACATTTAGATTAAGATTTCTGGTTCTGCTATTGACTTAAGGTCCACATACAGGAATTTTCATGTCCAAAAAGCTTTGCAGAAATTTGATCCCAAATTAATTAACCCCAAACCAGGATACACATAGAAAAAGCTAAGTCAGACTGACATGATCTTATCAGTCAGACTTAGCAACACAGAAAGGTGCCATGCTTGCTGTAAACATCTGCAGCCTCTTCTGCAGTGAAATGCTTCTACTGTTGCAGAAATCCCTTAACACTATCAGCCAATTTGCACTGCAAACCTCACATTCTACTGCTCAAAGTGATGTGAAAGTGGTTTTCAGGGTCTGCAATCTAACTAATAAAGACTTTAAAATCTGTTTTAAACTTGTTTTGGAATTTGAAGTGTAAAATTTGATCTTTTTGGTGTTTTATGTGACAGACTCCTTGATTCTCCACAATTAACTCTTTACAGATCACTTAAACAAGGCATTATTTTCTACAAATCTCAAGCAAGTTACACATATGGGAAGTATGGAAGCTCAAATATTAACAGCATCTATGATAAAGGCTTGTCTTGATAAAAAGCTTTCAGCAATGCTAATAAACATGTATTACCAGAAAGAAAGTATCTGGCAAAGCAGTAAGCTGGGACCAGAAACAAAGATAAGCCTATACCACTGCAGTCTTCTCTTCAAATTCAATTGGCTTTGTAACCAGATATGTTTTGGAAAGTAACACACCCACTGCTTTGGCATCCAAAATTAACTGGAGCCAGAAAGAACTATGTAAGGAATCTACTTACCTGTGCCAAACAAGAGGCCAGGGATGAAACAACTGACTTGGCTCAGACATATAACGGTTGTCATTCCAAACCAGAAGAAAGGAAAAAAGACACATGCATACAGTGGAGTTCCTTACTATACATTATGTATGGATCAATATATCCCTCCATGAAGGAGCTGAGACAAGAAAATTGCTTAATAGCTGTAAAGTAAATGTGCCCTTTGTGCAGAAATCTTTTTATTGCTTCACTATTGTCTGGATGCAGGAGATGAAAATTTTCTGTTGTTGAACCACAAGGGCTCAAGGCCTGAAAAACACTTCATGAATTAAGTCTATTCACCTGCAATTGCAATTTCATTCCTCTCCCCCATTATCATACATCAAGATCCACCATGAATGGAGCCTATGTAGAAGCATGAAGACCAATAGCAAAGCAGTTCTTTTATCCATATGTCTCCCCATTGGACTGCTCTTCTAGAGCACCACTCTCCTATGCAGCCAGGTTTCTTGTAATTATATAAAAGTATTTCACAGCAATTTGATAGTCAACTGGACTCTAGACTAGCTCTGGCATTAATTTTTTTTTTTAAATTCCTGTTGTTTTCTACCAAAAGTCATTTTCAGCCAAGCAAATCAAGCTCTTCTACTTTCTTTTTATATTTTCTCCTGAATATCCTAACAGGTCTTATTCACAACACCTGGAGTCAGCTTCATTTCATCTTTTGTAAACATGAGTTATCAAATTACAGTTGAAATCTCAGCAGAATCCTGTAAACATCCCAAGCTATACTAACAACAACTGTCCTGACGCATTTTATGATCACACTAAGCTTTACAGACACATTATACTGGAGATAATATTTATCTAGTGAGTCAAATAGATAACTTGCCTGCTTCTTCCTCCTCCTTATCAAGTTTCAAGTGAAATCCCCATCCATAATTTATTAATCTTATGCACAACCTTGCATTGTATATAACTGCATTTCACCCAGTTCAGGGTACCATTCAAAAAACACTCCTTTGGATAACTATTGCATGTTCTTGTTGATTGTTTACCACTTCTGGAATACAGATCTCCTATGCCATTAGAGTTGTCTGGATGATCAGCTTTGCTGAAATACCAAGTATTTCTAGAATGTCTTGTTAGCTGAAAGACACCCAAGTGCATTGATTACTGAGTGATTAAGGAGGAATATATTTACATCCTAGGCTGGCTGTGCATCATGCTTTAGCATTCAATCCTTTCCTATTTCATGCACAATTTAGAACCTTTAACAACAACAAAAAAAAAGTTATACTGAATCTGCTGAAGTTCTTTGGAAACAGTGATCAAAAACATTCCGTGCTATGTTTTCAAGGGAACAGGCAACATGCAGGTATCTGGCCTCAAGACTCCACCTGCAATTCTTTACACCTGTATTTCCTAGTCCTATCTGCTTCCCACTGGCCCTCATATCTGCCAAAACTATATCCTAAACAGATGTAACCTTACCCAACATTAAGCCTCTTTTTCTCTGTGGCATGTTCCCAGGCACTTCAGATCTTTTTTTCCAGCTCTCTGAAGCTGCACAGAAATGTTTACGGTACTATTTGCCCAGACCTAGCAGCACAGTAGCACCATACGAGAAGATGATCCAGCAACGTACATTTACGTGCTTCTGAAAAGAACTCCAAACCCAATATCCTCCTGTTTAACTACTGTCACCAACATGAGACCAGATTCTTTCCCATCAAAAATAATGGATCTGTTTTTCATTTGAGAGGACAAGGCTCAGTAATGAAAAAAAATGACAACACACTGAAATTCTATGAACATAATGCACAATTGGAAAGCTATTGTGGAGAAATCAGTGCTCTGTATGGCATTTGAAAGACCTGAGAGAGGATGAACAGAGAAAGCTGTGTGGGCATAATAACCATCTACTATGTGTCCTATCTTTGCTGGAAAGTGATGCAAGGAAGCTCTGATGTGTATATAGCTGCAATCAAAAGAAAAGATAGGGTATTTCCAAGGTACATTTTCCTCCTGTTCATGCAATTTTCTTTTTCATAAGCATTAAAAGGGTGTAGTAAGAATAAAACCGTATCTTTTACAAATATTTTATTGAAAATACTACATAACATATCCTGTCAGATTTACAACCTGTGTAGAAATGCACTAACACACATGGGCCACAAATGAAAAAGTGATCAAACCATCAATAATTAATCTCAAAACCCTCATGCTTGACAGTGGTCATGTATCCACTTCTAGTACAAATCAGGGAAATGAATAGAAGTTAGTCTCACACTAGCCAGTCCTCTGCACCCCTAATCAATATTTGTTGATATTCACTCTTATTTTTCAGCTCTCTTAGCAGGTGATTTTTAAAACTCATTCATGTTGGAAGAACTTTAACTGGTTCCATTGTTTAGACTGCCCTTGTAACTTACTAAATATTTTCACTCATTAATGCATTGCATAGCCACCAGATGCTCCCCAAAACTGCACCACCAGCAGTGGCAAACTCTATTGGGAGATAGTCACTCTGCTTTTGACCCCAATTCAGAAAAAAATTCTTTCAGAAAAAACACAGTTTAGCTTCTCAAATTCCCAAACTCACCTTGGGCTTTAGGCACCCCAAGGATCTGCCTGCAAGCTTTATTTGTATGTGCTATCACTTGAAAAGCAAGAGTAACAAGTCAGATAAGATTTGAGATTTAACTAAATTTTAAATCTAGGTAAGAGTCAAAGTACCTTTTTTTTTTTTTGGTACATCTAACAGAATGTGATCCAAAATCTTTGCCTGATCACAAAATAAGAAACAAAATACAGAGTATAAGGAAAGCATAACAGAAAGAATAAATAAGCATAATAAAAAGAATAAACTTAAGTATGTGTCATGTAATTTTCCAAATCTGCCTGCTGCTTAAGAGTGTTGCTGAGATGTCTCTTGGCTGCATAAACTGAAAGGGTTAACTCTGTCCACAGAGTGGTGCCTTTCAGAGTACAAACTTGAAGAGTTCAAGTCTAAAGCAGCTGAGGATGCAACACAATAACACTTCATTTAAATGCTACCTTTCAAGAGACAACTTGTTGGCAAAACAGAGAAGAGAAAGGCTGACCACTCTCTGTATATTAACTCCTTTTAAAAATTATTAATGAGCAATAATATTTACTACTGGTTTGGCATTTATAGTTCTTACTGCTGCTCTTTCTTCAGCTGCCTTGAAAGGCACATCCATTCAACCTCTGAACTGTAAAGATCATCCAAGGGAGACACATTATACTCAGTATTTATGAAAATGGCCCATATATAGAGTGTCAAAGTGAAAGGATAAGTGAAACTTTTGAGGAATGGGCCACTGGAAAAACAAATCGAGATCAAGCAAAGGAGATAAACCATATCCTCACTGAACAGCTGATTAATCATAAGGGAAGGAAGGTGTCATAAGCTTCTCTAGAAGCTCCAGTACCATTAACCTGAGACCCATCTACAAATTACTGGATGCTATACAATCACTTGAAAAAATCTGAAGCTCTTTGAATGATGTCCTAGAGCACCTGCCCTAGACAATTGAGTATTCTAGGACAACTGGAAAACCTTTTGCAGAGTGAGAAAGAGCTTCTCTCTGGCATAAAGAAACAAGAACAGCAGTATGGATAGCTGTATCTACTTCCAGTGAATTTGGGCCTTTCAACTTTGAAACCTCCTTTGATAACACTGTTTCTTAATGGCTTTAAGTGGCTGAACTTACTTGTAACCAGTCCTTAACTCACGTTACACAGGTGCTGTTTATATTTGTGCACAGCTAGCCTATATCTAACGACCTTTGTTATCTTCTGTCTCTTCTTCCTTTCTCTCATTTGGATAATAAACTGCTTTAGATGTAAAACAGATTGCTGCATGTCTGCAAAAGGAAGAAGGGGAACTTATATTATCATGATTTGAAATAAAGTTGAAGAGTGACACGATCATGTAAGTCATGCAAGCTGACAAAACCTCAAGTCATTTCACAGACAATCAAAAAAAGACAGCTATTAATTTACTGTTAATAACACATGCACAGCCACATCTATCAAGCCATGTGCTGCTGATTCATCTATTACAACAAAAAAGCAAAAAAAAAAAAAAAAGCAAGAACAGCGTTAAAAATCCCTGGATTCTAAGTTGCAGCATTTAGTTAGATATTACATTCTTTCAAGGACAGACAACACATTAGCCTTGTACAGGTGAAAATGAAGGAAAGGGAGACTAACCTCCTGGGTACCCAACAACTTTTGGCATCAAAGAAAGCATGGAGGCAGAGCAATGCCAGCTTATAAGCTTGTTGGCATGGTTGTGACAGCCAGGGCACGTATGAGGAACTGGCCTTGTTTTGAGGAATTCTGGAAAAACAATGGCCACGAGAGCTGCTCCACAACTATGACGACTGTTTTCCTTCCCAGTGTGTCTGCAACCCTTCACAACTACCAACTGACAGTGGCAGTGGCACAAGATAAGGCAGCTATGACTACAAGTGGGCAAGAGTAAACCAAAATCATTTCAAAGCTATTTCTTACTAACAGTAATTCTGTGATAGAAGTCTGAATAGTTTGACAGCTACAACTATACTTCAAGAATTCAGCAATACAATTTGAATTGCACAGGGTGGAACTATAAGGAACTCTCCTGAGGTCTCATCTAACAGTGCACAGCATTTTCCAACAGATGACACACCAGCTTGTATTTGTACTGTACCTAGTTGTGAAAGAGGATCCAGGAAAAGTCTTTTATGCACAAATTTCCAGCCTTTCCATTTTCATGAAACCCAGTACAAAGTCCATTTATAAACACTGTTTGAGTTTCTACAAAATAAAAGCACCATTTGTTTTTAAATAATCAGATAATGAAATTAAGGAACTTCTTCCACTCTTTAATGTTAGCGATGTTCATGAATCTTTATTATTTCAGTTAATCAGATTGTATCCAATTAAGATAAAGAAAAGTTTAAGCTATCAGTTTAAGTTATGCTAAATGTTTGTACATTAAGTGAAAATACTAAGTAAAATGCCCACAGCTCTAGTTTTTTTTATTTAATTCAAACTGCTAACATTAGACAAAGTTTCTACTTAGAGAAAACTACTAACTACTTCTACTTACTTTTACAAGAAGAGATCCTTCCAGATTTTCCCCCTTCTTTTCCCCCCATAAAGCAAGTAATATAGGGCTATTTCTTTCCCATCAACAGCATAGTCAGAGAAGAAATCAGATTAACTGATTGCAGTGCCCTGGGAATATTATAATATTGCCAAACACAAACTTGTCAAGCCTAACATGCTTCATACAGGGCTCATCCAACTGATTCCAGACTAAAGCAGTAACAGCACCTGAATCTCAGCAGCTTGAGTTAATACTTCACAGCCTTGGGGACTAGACATGTCTGACTAGAGTAATGGAAACCAAGTTTTAGGGGCATTCTCCAGCTGCAGCTTAGGGCTGTAAATTCATTCCCAACATGCACCTCCAAGAACCAGTACCATCCTTGTAAAATGTGATGTTAGATGCTTATGGAAATGGATGAGCTCAAAGAGTTCAGGTGCTTGAGGACAAAGACTTTCATTGAGGGTACAACTGTGAATCAACACACCTAAATGAGGCACTTTCAGGATGCAGCCCTATTTATTTCAGCTTATAATAGCCAGGCTTTAGTTCCAAAATGGAGACATATCATTTAGGTATCTAAAATTATATGTTGGCATGTAAGTTAGGACTTTAAACTCCCATAATAGTAAGTGGAGACCTACTTGGTACAGATAGTGGAGCCAGGAGAGCTATTGAGTGCAAACTGATGTCAGCTGAAAAGCACTGAGTGCACTATACCTAGTGACTACATCTTCACTAGTTTCAATGGGAGCTTAGATCCAAGGCCACATATAGAAACACACATTTAGACACCTAAAATTAGATTACTTCAGTATGCAGCTGAAGCACGGATATTTCAAACAAAATGTCTCCAGAACCTTCCTACAGTCAGGCTGAGTTTGCAGTGTGGAGATTGCAGCGTAGTTAAAAAAAGGAATAAAGGAGAAGATTAAAGAAGATACAAGGGAAGATTAACTGATCTGAATATACTGGAAAATCAAACAGGAGAAGGAGAACCTGACTGAACAATTTACAATGAATATAGTACTTTATGAACTCATATCTCAGAATGCATGAAATAAGATAGAACAAAAGTTAAGAAAATATCTATTAGAAGAATGAAAGATAACCAAGGCAAAAAATATTAGACATGTTTTGTCCATATAAAGATATTGACTCTCTTTAACACATTTTAAACAGAAATCAATGGCAAAAAACTATGTTTTTCCTAAGACACACTACAATCAACATCACGAGATATATGAATTAGTGCATTCTCTTTTTTTCTTCAATTTGCTACTGCAAAAGAGGATAAAACAAGTCTAGTTTGCTTTTCAATCAAACTTTTACTAAATTCAATTTGTTCTGGGAATAGAATGTTTTAGAAGTCTAGTATTTATAACACTAACAAAGTAGGCATAACAGTAATGTGAGCTGCTCTGGCAGAAAAGCAGCATGGTAAAGTAAGTTTTTCCAATAACAGCTTCTTGTGTCATCCCTTCCTGCTTCTTTAATGGCTTGATGAGACTGGGACCACAAAGACCTGGTCAGTCATCAGAATTAATGGAGGACAAGGTCAGGCAGTTCCCAGAGAAGGCTGAGGGAGCTCTGTTATGAGGTTAATTCCCATGGTCACTCTCAGAGCAGAGAGAGGCCAATCTAAAGAACGGAATTCTAGATTGCTGTGTTTTATTCTTGTCAGGAGAATGACCTTGTTTTGCACTACTGTGAAATTTTCATTGAGTTAGCACAACAAATTTGAAAGACGGTCGTGACTCTAGAAGACTGCTTCTGCCCTACTGCAAGAGGGCCTACAGAATCACGGAGATGTGTCTGAACCCAGCTTCAGTTCAGCAGTTGTACTAGAAGGGCTGCAGCAGCAGAGCTTACAGGCAAGTTTTAGCTGCCAAGAGTACTTGACTTATGAACTGAACTTGTGCTATGTGTCAAAGCCAACACATGAGCATTCCACATGCACTGCAGTGAGGGCTTAAATCCATAACTATTTCTTTACCTTACCAGAAGGGTATTTGCTGTATCTCAATCCAATTTTTAGGCTAACCTACCAGTAAAAGGTAGACTGGTTAAGTCTTCAACAATATTTGCAAGGGCATTCATACACCCTGTTTATCAATCTAAGCTATAAAAAGAGCAGCTCCTACTTAAAATTATTTTGGAATGAGACAGCTCCAAATCAAGCTGCTACAACCACGCTTTGTGACCACTTTCCCTCATCATCTTGTTTCAATACAAACTGGAATTATGTCTCCTCTGCAGTCATACTCCCACATAGCTGGCCAATACTAATATTATTTTTAGTCTGAGTGCAGATATCTAGAAATAAAAAAACTTTAATTTTTAAAGAAATTGTCTATATTGAAGGTCATTCCCAAAAAGTGGTGCTTTAGAGTTAAGCTACTCCTATAGACTCAGCTCTGACCCTCTGCACAGACATCTTTAACCAAGAATTAATTAGCTGCAAATCACTGTAGCTCACTCTGACCCCATATTTTCAGTTGATTTGTCTTAGCTTCCCTCAATACCTTTAATAAAGGCCCTCTAAATACTTCCAGTAGAGATCCTAAAATTAATATGTAGAAAAGGAAGTTAATCTAAGTATCCATATCCAGTTTCAGTCTTACATAATATCTTTAGTCTTCTACATAGAAGGAATGGAGATGACAACTGAAATAATTTACCATTTAGGGTGAGGTTGTTTTGAGGGGTTTTTTAGATTTCTTTTTTAATTAACTGATACATAAACCCTTACATCTGTTTTCAGAAGGCTACTGTGGAGAAAAGCTGCAAATCATCATTAAAGATGAAAAGGAAAGCAGATAAACTTACACATGCTGTCATGCAGCATTTCAGTATTTAGAAATGAGAAACACATAAATGGAAACAAGGATGAAAAATTAGTTTCTTCTCAGGCTACAGAAAGAAAAAGAGCACCCAGAGCAGCTTCTCTGGCTGGCTTCAGTAAGCTGCTCTTAATGGAAGCAGGAAAACCAAAGCACTAGATCTCTGTAATACACATCTGGGTTTACTTGTAAGGAGTCCCTTACTCAGGCTATTAAGCTACCTAGAAGACTAGATATGCTCTAGGAGAGAACTCTTGTTAATAGTATTTTATTGCTTTTGCTATTTTTCCCATTACTAGAGAGCTGTCTATTTAAATAAATTTTCTTTTATTCCTAAACTTTGCCCAGTGCTAATGTGGATATCGAGTAATTTAACAAACAAGATATGGTATTTCTAGAGGTGATGTCACCCTTTAAGTCTACAAATGTGACCACTACTGCAGTGCCAGGTATCTTTTTACATTAAAAAATCACCACAGAATGACACACTTCTTCCACTTACCACAGTGGTTTAAGATTTGAGAATAAGCTACGGTGGTCTTGTGAGGGAAGCATCTCCCAATGACCATTAGCAACTAACAAAGTCCCATTCTCAGGGGTCTGTGGCAACTCGTACAGAATTTATGATAGGTCTTTAACCACTTCCAATATTAAAATAAAACTCAACACCAAAGCACAAGATGATATTTGAACAAGATAAATGTAGGGGGTTTTGCTTCAAATGTACTTAAATAGCAGTTACTTTCAGATTTTAAGATGCTCAGTCTGGCTGCTGTAACAGTATCTGTAAACAATCAAAACCACACCAACCCTTACAGCAGAAAAGAGCAGAAAATATATTAAAAGCTGCCCTGCAGAAAACTTGGGGATACTGGTGGATGAAAAACTAGACACAAGCTGGCAATGTGTACTTGCAGCCCAGACAGTCAACTCTATCTTGGGCTGCATCAAAGGCAGCATGTCCAGCAGGGCAAGGGATGTGATTCTCCTCCTCCCTGGAGTCCCAGGTTCCTCAGCACAAGACAGACATGGACTTGAAGACGGTCCAGAGAAGGGCCAAAAAAAAAGGTCAGAAGATTGGAGCATTTCTCCTCTGAAGACAGGCTGAGAGAGTTGTGATTGTTCAGCCTAAAGAAGAGAAAATGCTGGGGACACCTTATTGAAGCCTTTGATTATATAAAGGGGTTTATTAAATAAATGAAGACTTTTTATCAGGGAGTATTGTTACAGGTCAAGAGGCAGCATTTTAAACTGAAAGAGAGGAAGTTTAGATTGGATACAAGAAAGAAATTTTCATGAGGGTGGTGAGGCACTGTCACAGGTTGCCAAGAGAAGTTGTGCATGCCCAATCCCTAGAAGTGTTCCAGGCCAGACAGGATGGGGCTCTCAGCAACCTGGTCTGGTGGAAGGTGACCCTCCCCATAGCAGAGGGGTTGGAAGTAGATGACCATTGAAGGTCTCTTCCAACCCAAACCATTCTGTGATTCTGTAACAGTTCTATTCACAAAATATTCTGGGTAATGGACAGGTTTGGTTTTGCAAAGCTCATGCTGATCTTAGAACGAGCTAAAGTTTGTGTTTCACTGCTGTAGTCTCAGAATTTAGGTATCTTCTTTTCCTCTTGAATTCCTTGAAAACACTTTTCAGAAGAATTTTATTTCTTATTTCAAAGAGAAAAAATTAGGTTAAGCTTGCTTAACTTTTATTCCAGAGCCAACCTTAATACTGATACTTCATTTAATTTCAAAGCATGAAGCATTTATGACTCATTCTAATTTACATAAGTCTTCTTATTCTATTATGAAAATGGCAATTTTCCCTTGCAGAGACATATAGAACATGGTCTCTCTTATTGTGTCAAGTAACATTTAATAGCCTTTAGCTGTAACTTGGGACTGTTACAAAATGTCCTCAAGATGAGTCATCTTCATTCATTTATTCTGCAATAGGAAGAATTCATGAATGAGTGATCTGCAGTAATTCACTTTTACAAAGAGAACCCATTCATACATTTCAAACCTGGTTTTCTGAATCACTGTAATGTAGCTGATTATTTCATATTAACAGAAGAAAATTTTGGCTTAAGGAAAGCTTCCACAGAAGTCTGTGTATTTCTAGTTTATGGGAAAATTTTCATATATTTAAAAGACCTCTTTTGAAAATAAACATTTTGGTCTAACACATGGTTACATAGACAGATATGTTCCTATCTAGCTAGCAAGGAATGCAGGGTGTTTTTGTAAAGTTAGAGACTGAAAAATGGTTTAAATTGAAGCTGCATCAAGGGGGAGCATGAGTTGTCACTATCAGACAAATCACTAGGCAGGCAAAGAAAATATTTTATAATATCCAAAAAATATGGCCATTGGCACACAGAAGTGCTCAATCAAAGCTGTATTTAAGTCAAAATACAGACAACAGAAATCCAACTATGATCCAAGACTGCTAACTACAGAGATATAAAGTAACCATGCTTCTTATTCTACAGAAATAAAGAATAAAATACATGTTATTTTAATTCATTAAAAGGTCACCAAAATAAAGGAATGGAATTCACCAAGGATCAAGGGTCCCTTAACCATCACTGCTCTCCTGCCATCCTTAGGGGATTTCAAATCAGGAATTATTCTTAAGAGTCTTTTCACTCAATATTCCACTGCCATGGAAGAGGACCACAGTAAGAAGCTGCTTCTCAATTAATGTAGTTCCAAACCAGTCAAAGCTTTACAGACCACCTGTGAGAGCAGACATGTGGTAAGTCAGTACAAAGACCTGTGCGTAAATGCAAAATTTTCTTCAGAAGCGTAGTTCACAGAAAACGCAATGCGTGTTTCTCCATTAATTAGTGCTTTAAGTTTCCATTACTTCATTTACTCAAGGACAGCTCTAAACAGCCACTTTATTCACACCTCTCCTTTCTCCTGAAGAGATACTAACTCTCATCATTTTCAGGTTGAGAAATTTTACCCTATGTACAGTGTTGCCAAAGTAAGGACAGTTCACTTTAAAAATAGAATAGATGACAAGAACAGCACAAAGATTGACAGAGCATCTGAATGTTTCCAACAGGCAAATATTTGATGCAAAAAACCACAATTAACATTATGGTTAGATTTATTAACAATCCACATTGACTTCAGCAGACAGCACAATATCAAGGCGAATTGACCAGCAATAAAGCACAAGCAAGATTTAGAATTATCCAAGGAAGCATGACTGACCAAATAATTCAAATTAATGTATTTGGCTATCTGCACTGCTATCTGGGATCCATAAGCAGCTCGCTACTTCTCAACTTCCACTCTTTCATTTTAGTACTGTATTTACATAATTTCAATTTTTTATATCATACATCACTGAAAAAACTGCATATGTGTTCTTTGCAGAGACTTTTAAGTCAGAGAATTTAAGAGACTTTTAAGTCAGAGTCATCTTCATGCTTGCTTTCTAAAAATAAACATCTTTGTACATTTATCCAAACCATTCTCATTATATATTTCCACATCTACAACTATGACTTCACCTAACAACTGAGTGCATACAGTGAAGAAAAAAATCAAAGAACTGATGTGAGCTTGCTTTCTTTCTTACTTTCAAGACAGTGCAATAGACTCCTGCAGCTGTAATCCATTTTGCAGACTGAGAATCCATTTTGTAGACAAGTCAAGGGCAAACTATGTTTGAGAAATTGTGGCAGAACAAAAAAAGGACCAATACCAAATTACTCTCTACAGTTTACACCATCTAAAATAGTTTATTTTACACAAATCTCTGCACAGAAAACCAAACAGTAGACAATCCTCATGCGCTGCAATACATATAATGAAAAAGGAACAGCATCAATTAGTAAGGGAATTTCTTCTTTAAGGCAGACAGACCCAACAACCCAAAAGGTAGAAAGATCCATTGGCATAGCACTCAAAAACACAGAAATGTCTCAGAAGTGGCAAGAATAGACCAGAAAAGCAACCTTCAAAAGATCAGGTGCAACTCAGGTTCTGTATGAAGATTACTGAATTCACAGATATGAAAAAAACTTTATGTACCCTATTTTACTACAAACTATAATCCACAATTTCATCTCCAGGAAGGGGGAAAGACAAGAAGAATATCTATGTGACAGGAGGTTTGCAAAAGCTGTGGTACTGATTTGGGATGTAGATTTCCAGATTGCAGTGCCATTTTTCAGGGAAGTTGTAAAGACTGTACCTCAGCTTACACTTAGTGAGTCCCAGAAACAATCATGTAGTAACTTGCTCATGCTCACTTACATATATAAAGGATGAAGAAATCCACAGCTGAATCAAATCACAATAGCAAGCTGCCTACTCCAAAAGCAAGAGGCACCAGGCAAGGATAAAAGCTGTACCACAGAAGGCTAGAACCATATCTGTAAGGATATGATCTTAATATTTTTGCAGTTCATTAAACAATTCCTGCTTTGAAGACAATCATGCCAGGAAAGTGTCAATTCCTTCTCCACCAGTAAGACCATTTGGTAAATCAAAAAATAGAACCAAACATGCAACACATGCCACTTCCCTCAGTATTTTGTGCAATAGAAGCAAAATATATATTATCTGTTCTTTAACTTGAATTGCAAGACAAAAATAATTGTATTTCCCTCAGTACTGTCAAGTAATTATTACATATCAAATAATGTTTCAAATAAGCTGTATAGAATGGTGAGCTGCAACACTGATCCATTTGCAGCTCAAAGGATGCAAGAATACCATGCAATCAGCAAAAAGTCTTGAAATATGGTGCTAACAGACACGTAAACTTTAAGAACTGTCAATATAAACTGAATTACCATCTAAGGCCTCCTTTGAATCAGTTGTTTTATTGCCAAAGGACCTGCCTATGACACTGGAAAGCAGACCTTTCAGCTCTTCTCAGACTGAAGAGAAAAGGGAAAGGAGCTGGAAAATATTTGCTTCAAATTCCCAGAACAGTATCTTTTGGAGCTGGGCCAACATCCAGGAAAAAAAAAAAAAAGTAAGATTCACTGGCCCAGATGATGACAAGCAAAAATGTGACCCCATAGCTGAATCTGTGGATACTCTCTTACAACACAGTAAAATGGTATTCTATGCAGCAGCAATAGCTGATTGCTCATTTCTCACAGTATCTTCTAGATATTAGATATGCTTAACTGGTAGCTCTGGTCATTTGGAATAGAAAACAAAATCCAAACTGACCATTGCATAAGGGGATGCTATGGTTAGATTAAACATTTGTATTTTGAAGCTGCACTTGCTAGAACTCAGAAATAATGCCTTTTGCCCCCTAGAGATAATGAGAAACTAGGTGGCATAACTGACAGGGAAACAACGTCCACAGGATAGCAAAGAATAAAAAAACCTAAACTCAAGCCATATTAACAGTTTGAGCTTTTAATTTGAGGTCTGTGAAATAAATGAGCTTTGTCAAAAGTTGCTACAACAGCCTTTTCGTGCTTGCTCTGCAATCTGAAAATGTTCCTCCCTTTTCCTCCCCACAAAATTTAATTTCATCTAATATAATGTAAGAAAAAGTACTCGGTTTATGGCAGTGAAATCTAAATCTCAATGATCCTTAGCACATAATCTTTTAGGTCTTTAAATAGCTCTTGTATTTAAAATAAATTCTGTCATTCTTTTACTTTCACCACAAATTGCCTTTTATTAATTCTGATTCAGACTCAGAAAATATGAAAATAAATTTATCAACTTTACCTGTAATGCACTGAAACTGTCCATCTTCTCTTCTTATTGTAAATGCTTCCCCTGGATTAACTTGCACAAGAATAACCTTAAAAATAAAAGAGTGTTTACAACCATTACACAGGAATATGTTACAGAAGTCTGGTATGTGCAAAAACCAAAAGTTTTACTGGGAAAAAACCAATTTTTTTTTCTGGTTAGTAAATACATTATTTTTCACTTCACACTTCTTGCTGTCTTCATCCCACAGAGAAAGAGATAAGAGCAAGAACAAGCACAGATATTTTTAAACAAACATTTTTCAAAGAATGAAGGAGAGAATAACAACTAATAAAACAGTACCTGCACGAATTTTATTTTCTCAACTGCTTGGTATAATTAAAAAGCTATTTGTACAGCTTAAATTATTTCAACAAATTGCATTAACTTCAACATTAATCAAACCATTACGTAAACTTTCAGAAGGAAGCCTAGAATTCCCAGTGCTTGACATCAGCCACTTGACAAACAGTTTTCAACACAAGAAAAATACTGTGTCATGTCCCTCTTTACATGACCCAAGCATATTTGTACATTCATTAATGATAAAAAATATTAGAAGTCATGACAAAGTAAGTGTACCAGATGGCCAGCATGAAACAGTATGTATAATTTTATTTATTGGTTATCCTAATTTTGTAAACCCAAGCAATGCAGAAATGATAGCAAAGCACACAGCAGCCAAAATAAACAGAGAAAATCTGTACCAAAGCAGAAGCCTGTTACCATTTTAGATTTCTGTACTTTACTTGAAACCTGCCCTTCTGTGTGGAAAAGAAGTTTGTAAACATGAAAAACCTAGCTAAAATTATGAACAAAGGAGAAAAAAACTTTAAAAAGTAGAAAAACAGGTACATTTTATAAGTTCCTTTCTGGACAGAACTTTCTTCAGTCTTGCTGGCACACGTCTAAATAGAGCCTATATCCTCCCCCCTCTACAAGTCAGAAGGAAAGAAATCTTTATAAACATAACTCTTGAGCATTATGGCCAAAAATTTACTTTGTTAAATTGCTAAAAGAAAATAAAATCTTTCATGCTTACAAAAATATAATCAACCAACCAAAGTCCCCAGAACTGGAAACTTGAGTATTACTCATTTTAGGAATACCAGAGACAAAGGAAAGGATAAGAAAATGGCAGAAATCATATGAATTCCTCCCTTTCTGGTGGAGCAATTTCACAAATTAAAGAAAAGATGGCAAGTTCTAACACTAACATATTGATGAGATATGACAGACATTCACATTTTCAAGCTTGGGCTGTGTGATTCAACACTGATTATCTCAGGTTTGAGCAAGCACTTTAAAAATACTATCTTGTTTCACATGTTTTTTCTAGAAGCTCTGGCTGTTTGAGAAAAAACCATGAACTGTATCAATATTTACATTTTTATCAAGCTATTACATCTTCCAGATCTTCTGAAGCGTGGCTCAATGTAAAATTCAGTTAGCATTCATAATATAATCTAAACAAGATTATTTTAGTAATGAATTTCAAAGAAGACTTAAAGGTCTTCAGAAAATACTGTATTGCCAGAGTTTATTTTGAAGTGTTTGAAGGTAGCATTTTAACAACTGGCTATCATCACCTTCAGAATGTGAGGAAGGAGAGAAATACGAATAGATGAGTTCTTACAATTTCTTTTTTGGACTCCCCAAGCAGGCATAACTTTTTGAAGACATATTTCATTGATATACTCTTCCCTTTGCTACAATTGAAAATTTTAGCTTGAAGTTTAGACTGGAATAAAAGTACCTAAAAGCTTCATGGTACATGAGAATGTCTCTCCATCTGTTGTGTGTGGGCTGGATAGCTACATTTGCCCATCTCTTTTGGCTGATTTAGGTGCCCAAACTCCTGGGAGGAGCCATTCTGGCTACAGCTGACATGTCAATCTGTACCATTCTCTGCTCAATATTCCTGGTCGCCATCATATGAACTGTGAGAAGCGGAAAAGCTTAAGGGTGATGGCTGGCCCTTGATTCCTGCTTTTGAAGTAACAGGGAATGTGGGTTGACTGGTATTCCCAGTTGTCCCTGTTTATTCTGTTTGAGTGCCTGAGGCTGGTAATCTGGGCAATAATGCTGTTGTAGGAACTTGCTGGCTTTCCTCTTCCAGACCTCTTGCTGCAGGCCATCCAAACCTGAGGTCCAGCTGGCAGAGCGGATTTGAGCATGGGAACACACACACTGGCCCAACCGCAGCAAGTGGGCCCTGTGCCTCCTGGTTTTGTGTTAAATCAGCTTCTCCTGTGTGAGCATCTTTGTTGCCCACTTCACAGCTCCTCTGAGAAGCTAAAGGCTCAGCATGGCAGCCATGGTGCAACAGTGAGACAGGCACTGTTCAGCAGCAGCAACAGGTCAACTGATGGAGTCCAGCATCATTTTGACACTCAGGATGCCATCAGATTTTCACATCTCTGATGACATCCGACTGCCAATCCGAAGGGTGGGGAAACTCACCAACTTCATGCAGTTTAATTAGATCTCAGTTCCCAGAAACAGGAAATAGAATGTCTTTTTTCAATGGACAATTAGCCTACTTGATGCCTGACTGTATTTCATTGACTCCTGCTTTCAGCCTTGCTTTTATGTAGTGCATTCATATTTTTATTTTACAAGGTAGGCCGTGTATGCTGCCAAGTATGCCAAAAGAGATTCTGAATCAGGGTTGAAATTTCAGAAGTTTCAAGAACTGCTGGCTTCAACAGTCTTTGTGTTGGGGCAGTGAATGACCAAAAGGGGTTTCTGGACCAACCTTATCACAGTTGAACCCCATGGAGTGATGACAGCTTTGAGAAGGGCATTTCAGACACTCTGCACCTCAGTAAATATGATTTGAAATAAGAAAAATTAAAGCTAGGCATGGAGAGAGATTGGTACCTTTCTGGTCAGAAGAGACAGTACAAAAGACTGACAGTCACTCACAGGAATTCCCCCTTATCTAATGGAAGTCTGCAGCACATAATCAAGGATGCAAGGAAATTTCTCTAAAGAAAAACGTAACATGGATTTTACATACCATCATGTTCTAGGCAAAAAAAAAAAAAAANTATGGGTTGCTTATTTATAGCTCTTTCATTTCATTCCAGGTGCCCTTGTGCAGGCTTGCACACCCCATCAGCCAACATGCTACTTCATGCACCCTGACATCAGCACTTCTGGAAACCAGGGCCCGAGTCTTTCACACTGAATATTCTAGATCTTAACCTCCTTCCTATTCTGGGCAAAACATTCAAATTGGCTTGAACTAAGAGAAAAACTTTGTAAAAATCTGATGGTTCAGCCTCTCTTCCTTTGCCTCAATCTTTTTGCGACAAATTCTGTTGCTTTACTCACAGTACCCAAAGTTCTGCTACCCAAAAGCTGACATGCTTTCTACCCTTTGCCTGCTCCTCTAAGATAACTATGATACTCAGAAAAAACCCTCATTTGTGATGAGTCAGTTTCAGTGGGAGGCACCTTTAGCATGGACATTTTTCAAGGGCTATTTCTTTTACTAAATCAACAAAACACTAATTGAGAACTTCACAATCTTAATAAAATAATGTGAACTTAGGATACTGAAGTCTTGATACAAGTTCTAGAATCATACAAGCACTTTTAAAGCACAACCAACTATAATGGAACCTAATAAAATTTAAAAGTGTAATTTCTGAATGCTATCAGAATTTTGACTTAATGTATTTTTGTCTCAAACCATGTTAAGGCATTGCCATTAAGAAATAGGAGTATTAAGTCAACTAGTTCTATGTCATTTCCACTGTGACTATAAATTGTTTCCTTTAAACAGTTGTTTAATGATGATCCACATGACCTCAGTACAGTTCCTGATGAAAAACAATACAAAATCTCTTTCCAGAGATTAGCATACAAGTTGACAATACAAGAATGCAGATACACACTTACGTTAAAAGCAGTTCTTGCATAAATACAAAAGTGGCCACTGAATGGCTGAAGTTTATAATACCTGAAACATCAGTTGTCAAAACTGCTAATTTTAGAAATGAAATTTCACACTTTTCAATGGTACTTAATTTATTCTATATAGGCTACTTTAGAAAATGAATCCAAACCAAATGAGTAACACAGTAAGCTTTGTAGTAGTTTAATTTAATTGCCTGGATTGGCATAGACCTCTTAACAAAAAGCCTTCTAACAAAACTAATAATGCCATGTATTAGAAAGCACAGTGTGTACTTCCTGAAACTGCTGTTTGAACTCAGGCAGAAGCTGAAACCAAGCAAGAATGTAGGAAATGACCTGATGGTCTGGGTCAGCAGCCCATCTAGCCAAGCACTTTGACTCTAATATATCAACTGAGATGCTGTTTAAGGAGAGTGTGTGAGCCAGGTCACTTTCTGCAGTCCATCTCTCTTACTATCCATATAGTAAACTATATGGATAAACTCTTTGAGTTCACTTACAATTTTAATTGCCTCCACAACCTCCTATGGCAGTAAGTTCCTGAAATTTTCTTTTTAGACATTTTAAAACCATCTCCTACTAATTACATGTTCCCTAGCTTCTCTGCTATGGGATTTGCTGAAAAACAGTTCTGAATAAATTTCATCCACCTCCTTCAATATTTTTTAAGTCTTGGCAATTCCCATCTCCTTGTACCCAGTCTGCAAACCAAGAGGTTTTAATAATCCTCATCTCTCCTGGGAGAACTGCTACACTGCCTTGACCACATCAGTGATACCTAAAGCCACATCTACATTAGCAAAGTAAGCAGTACTTGGGAACATTCCCAGATGCTGGAACAGTCACCTGCAATAATGAACATACTATAGTAGTCCTGAGCATAACATAGGTCCATACAGAACTGAAAACTGTTCCTGAGATCACTCTTACCAGGCAGTTTGCAAGAAGAGATTTACTAAAACTGACTTGTTTCACAACACACAGTCTCTCAGTCTCCATGAACATTTGGAGCACATTTAAATTACTAATATGTAAAAATTACTGACAGCATCCTGAAGAAGCACTACAATATTATGCCATTTTGAAGAACGAAATAAGGGACACACTCTAGAGTGGTTTTGAAAATCTATTCTTCACCTTAAATCACAATTTGAGCTGGGCAGATGTGGCAAATAGATTTTTAGAATACAATAATACTCTCCTTAAAGAATTCCAAATTGAATATAATTTTATTGCGACTCAAGTAGTATAATCCCATCCTACAGAGATATGTAATACTGACTTGCACATACTACCATTAACAGACACAATTTTTTAAAAATTATTGTATCTTAAGAGCTCATACAGGATTTATTACTACACCAGTGTGAGCAGGATGGAAAGTATTTAGATCTTGCATCTAAAGAATCAATGGAAGTATAAATGTTCAAAGAGAAGAATGCTCAACGTTACTTATTTTTATTCAGTAAAACTCTTCACTATCTGCAAGAGAAAATACATGATGTTTCTGCAGACTGAAGCAGGAAAGGAGTTTAATGTTTTTTTCAAGTATTCAGCTTGCTTCTAACACAAAAGAAATGAATTTGATAAAAATGGCTAGAGTCATAAAGAAACCCCTGTAAGAATGCAAGTAACAAAAGGCGGAAGGGAAAGCTGTGTAAGGCAGAGCTGCAGCCACCTTGACTCAGCAGGCTGCTCCAAAGAAAGGAAAAACTTAAGGCCAAATGTTAACACTTACCTCCATAAAGGTCTAGAAGTAATTTTTATCAGCAAGAAGCAGAGGCTACAGAAGCCAAAATAAGATCCTTCGAGGTATTTCTCTCTGCCAATATGGTCATGGCAGTGTCTTTCAAAAGCAAAACAGCAGCAATACAAAATATAGCTGATTTGTATCTTACTAATCTTTGTCATTAGGTGTTCAGAATACTTTCACAAGCCACGCAAGATTTTGCTCATGCCAGATGAACACACAGTTAACTTATTTCTTCATTGGAGCACACTGAGGGCAGAATGGAATTTAAAATACAGAGTTAGCTAATCTTGTTTTGGATATGTTTGTTTGCACACTAATTAAGGCCAAAAAGCCCATTAACTCCACTGAAATAACAATTAAAAACCAACCCTTCATTCTGTAAGATACGCACTTCTACAAGCTTCTCTACTTGAACGTCCATCCTCCTAACAGAAGTAGTGATGTACCAGGAGACTGACAGGTTTCAAAATAATTTCAGCTACCTGACAGAAAAGAAAGGCAGCATTAGACTTGTGGCACCATCACTAACGTGTATTTACATTGCAACATGAAGGAAAAAGCTTCCCTGGTACTTTCAGTGGAAAAAAAAAGTGACTAACTATAAATAGCCTTGCACAATTAATAACTTGTCTCTATCAGGTGGTTATTAAGAAAGATGGAAACATAAACCTATGGACATCATTGTGAAATATTAATATCAAAACTGGATTCATCCTGAAAAGGACCCCAGATGAGGTGAAAGACTTGCAGAGTTGGAAAAGAAAAACAGATTAGGACTAATCCCTAAGCATTAACATCTTCACTGTTTTAAGGCAACATTTTTCCATAGCAGAAACTGTAAATAAAACTATAAGTCCAAGCTATTTCTGTCCCCATGGAGGAAAAAAAAAAAGCTGACAAGTAAATAATGAAATAAATCAATGAGCTCTAAAAGCTAACTTTAAAAGATCTCACAGCAAGCTTGACACATTTCTCTTTTGCTCATCATTATACATGTGCAAAAGCAGGTCTCAAAGTTTAAAAGGCTAAAGAGCAAAGCTTCCTCCCCAAATAAACACATACCACACAGCCAATCAAAAACTAGTACCTCAAAATTATTTTGCCATTTCTATCAATTACATACATGCAGTGGGCCTAAAAGGCAAAAGAAATTTTATTTGATAAAAGATCTACATATTCAAAATACTAATAATACTCTTAATATATTAAATTCTAAAAATTTGAATTTAGTCCAAAGTAAAAAAAACCGAAACCACCAAAACCCAAAAAACCCCACAACAAAACAACTCAATACCCAAACAACAAATGATTGTGTTTAGAAGAATGCTAGATACTCTTTCATACACGCACAAAACAAAACAAATCCAGAATTAAGACATTTGTTAACCTTCTCCTTCACACTGCTCTATAAAGTTATGAGGATCTTCCTAACTTGGAAAATTTTTTGCAGATCAGATTTGAATAAGGTTTATGGAAGAGAGTTTAACTTATCCTTACCAAATCATAATGATCTTAAATATTACACATTTTAGAGCCAATGTTCAAATAATACCTGTATTTCTAACAGGAGACGACTGACAGAAACAGTTTCTGATTCTTCTAAGCCAGCACAAACATCAAGAGAATCAAGTCAGATACAATAAAACTTTGTTTACAAGTTTGGTATTTACAGCCAAATTTTCAAATCTTTTCTAGCACGTAACAAACTGTGTTGTCCAAATAAATGCTTTTATCTCTGTCTGTAAAAGAAGTTATTAGCTACTGAATGTAAAAACATCATTTAAAAAATTCAAATTTTTTCCTAATAATTATAGGTTTATTCCAAAACAGCTAAGTGTTAGCTGAAAAACTGAAACTATAATTTCAGAGTTACTGGGATATGGGAGTAAAATTTTTGTATCTGAAATAAAGAAAAATAAATCATCAAGCTTGTTCTGTCTCCAGAATATCTTGGCTCTCAAACCCATTCTTCAGTACCAAGGACTATCAGCCTCCTGAAGGGGAAAAGAAAAAAGTTATATTTTTTAACCCTGACTGAGACAAAAGAAACCAAAGTACACTGAACGTTTGTGTCATGTATGAAGTTGTGGGATAAGCCCACATGAGAACTGGCACTCTGTTCTCTCCATAGGTTAGCATTATCGACAGCCACAAAGGCAAGAAAACCAAAGGAACCAGACTGAATTTCAGTGTAAAAGGACATTTTGAATGCTTCTCTCTCCCCAGCCACCCACCACCTCACTCCGAAGGGGAAAGGAACTGAAAGGGTTACTTTGTATCTTCCTCTAAAAGAAGTTAGATATGCTTTGTGAATTTACATATTTTTCCAGAATGAGTGAAACCTGGGACAAATTTTCCAACCAAGCTAAAAGCCTCTGAACATATATAACTAGCATGCTAATAGATCTACCACTAAATATATCATAACAAACAAACAAACAAAGCAATCCTTTAGCAACAAAGCCGATTCCTAGTCTGGCATACACATTAAAATACCAAAAAATACAGGAAGTAAGATGTGAAGGAAAAAGTGGAGGGGGGAGGGAAGCTAGAACATGGTACAATAATTTTAGTAATTGTTAATATTAAATATATAACATGAAGAAGTAAGAGTATGTTACATTACAAACTGTGGTTAAAGCACACTTAAATGTAACTACATAGTAAGAGACTGTTCCTGTACAACAAGGAAGATTACAAGTTGGAGCAAAACAATAGTACTAAAAAGCAGAATTCTGTTTTTCCCTCATTCTGGAGTGGTTTTGGGGAATGTGTGTGTTTTTTGGGGTTATGGGGAGTTTTGGGATTTTTTTCCTACAAACAAACTTCCTGAAAAGCAACAGGGTAAAGTGTTTCAAAATGTTTGCTTGGACATTTAAAACCATAATTTAAAGAGAATAGAATCACATACCATTTCTATACTAGCAGAAACAATACTATTTTCTGAGATGTTTTACTAGGAAAGAGAAGAGTGTTTCAGGCTTGGAGTTTTTTTTTGGGTTTTTTTATTATTAATCTTAAAACATCTATATTTAGCATTATATGGTTATAGGTGCTGAGTCAGTAGCAAAAGCTTGTCAGCAATCACAAATAATGGAAAAACTTCACCAAAATCGTATTTCTAAATGCACTGTTAATACAAACCAACATGAAAAAAAAAAAAAAGACATCAGTGGTTTGTCTAAAAATACTGCAACTGAAATTAGCTCAGCAGTACCCATAAGAAGATTTTTACCCAAAAGGACAAAGGTAGAATAATTTTTGAATATTTTTCAAATTTAGGAAAACATCGTAGCTAATACTCTTGGTCATTCTGACTTCAAAAAATTTTAAAACACTGAACTTGTTAAGAGGGTGGTACAGCCAAGCTCTTTGTAAGATGTACACTGTATCTTTAACAATCTGTCTGCAACAAGATTATAAAAGGGTGTATTTCTAGAAAAGACACAACTTCCAGGCAGAGCCACATTTATGCTCTGTCATTAGGGCACGTATTCAGAACAATTACATTTTTCTCCACTAATAGTTGCAATCAAGATGTTAATTAGTGACATGCTTTATCTCATAATCCATTTCAAAAGCCTTAGCACTTTGACTTACTGTTGCTCGCATCCTTTTATTTCTCTCATTCAACTGGTGCTACCACAGTGACAAAGGATGAAGGAAGATTCAACAGGCACCACTCCGGCTGCTCCAATCTGTTCCATTCACTCAATACTGAGGTAATCTTCGGTGATGTGTGGAACACTGCCCCCCCTCCTGTGAACAGGGCACCTAAACCTGAACGCAACGCAGGAGGATCTCCCTTCACCTTCCTCTATAGCTGTGCATCCACAAAACATGTGGAGGCAGGATGTGAAAGGTAGAATCAATTAACAATATAGTCAGCAATACCTACCTCAAGCCTTCCTTCCTATCAAATTAGCCAACGTACAGTGAGCTTCCTGCTGTACATGAATGTATCATGTCACCATAGCAACTAAATCAACAAATAGCTGCTGCAGCATCTGCTTCTGGATCATCTAACGTCAGTCAACAGAAGGTTCGGGTTTAAGAGAACAAAGCTTCCAAATATATGCCGTTTTATAACTGCATTTTTAATTTAGCCTCCCGACTCCCAGATAGGCTATACTAACTCAGGATGAACCAGCTTCTGACTTTATAATCTGTGATACAGTTTATGACTTCATTTCTCAAGTAAGCCAGAAAGAAGGGAGGAAAAATACTCTGTAAAAGAATAAAAAGAAACAGCAAAGAAATAATCAACTGGATTCTAATGCACTCTCTCAAACACTGTGCTACTTTATACCATGCATTTACTAAGAATCATGAAAAGAAAGAAATATGTTTCTGAACTTTGCTTTATAGTTTACATATGTCTGCCCTAAATAATACTATAGAGAGAAATACCTTTCATTAAGTATTAATACTAAAGACATTTCAGATAGCTGACAAAGATGGTTTCCCTCTATTAGTCTCCACTTCAGAGCTAAACTGAAAACATCCAGTATTGTTTTCTGGCAACCTCATATCTGTGGTTTTTAATCCCAACAACAGCAGAGGACCACTGGCACACCCTTACCTGAAGAAAGACAGTTACACAGAGCAAAACATACATCACTCTCTTCTTGTGAGAAATTACTTCAAATACCACTTATGCACCACTGGTTTAAGTCCTAACTCACAGGCAGACAGTATATAGAAAACTGCTTTGAAATGGTCTTGGTAGTCAGAATGCAACAACATGAGATTACAGATTAAACATCGTCTAAGGTATAAAAAATTCTAACATTACTAACATCTAATGTCTCCAAAGGCAATAAGTAAGTGTATAAAGACACAGACACTTACGTAAAAGAATTCAAAACTACAGTCTACTTACAATAAAAAAAAAAGTGACTTTCCTTTCTTTCAACTTCAAGTCATATTCCTTACATTTGATCAGCATGAAATTATTTACCAAGTAAAAAAACTTTCTAGGCAAAAAGTATCAGTTATTCATATTCAGTATCAGTTTATTATTAAAACAATCTACTTTTAGTTTTCAAAGCAGATGTTTTTTCACCCATCTTTTGTTACAAGTCTTTTGTTACAAGGAAAATCATTACATCTAGGTTGGCTCCACAGAGTGTGGTCCAGTGAGCAAGGAAAACTAGACACAGACTCAAAATTCTAACACTGCTGTGGCTCCCATACTGACCTACTGTGATTTGTGCCTTTGTCACCTCACCTATGCCAGAGTTCCTATTTGTAAGGCTAGTCCAACAGTGTTTTAAGTTCCTACATGCTACTGGATCAAAGAATACTGCAAGACTTGAGTGTTTTTATTCATTAGTAGCACAGAAATTGCCAGATGGAATCACATCTGTGGTTGAGCTAAGGTGATGTCAGTTACAAACACAGCACAAGTTGTTTTTCCACAGACTGTATGTTCAAAATCTGCTGCTTATATCATAACAAGGCTAATGAGGCTATGAACTACTCTTTTCCATAATCAAGCCCACTATCACTTAAAAAAGATATTAAATGGAAAAATGCAAAAGATCTATGCAACAGGCATTACAGAGAGTATATGATTATTAAATAGGAATACCTGACATCAGTAATAAAAGTTAAATTAAAACAGTACCTTAAGTTGTTTTAAATTGCCAAAGCCTTATGAATTTCATGGTCATGAAGTGTTATTTCCAAGTACTTCTTTCTTAAAGTCATTTTTCAAAAGACCTTTCTACCTCCCATCTTCTTTTAAATTTAATAAAAGCTTCCTCTCTCCACATGTACATTGGCTACGGACCAACAGAGTTTTGAAAACTTTAGATTAAGCTTTGTACCACACCAATCCATAGCAGACTCAGCACATAACATTTCTGTGTTATCTATAAGGAAATGTTAGAATTTTCTTTTTTCCTTAAATGATCTTCTGTTTTCAGTATCAATGACAGACAAAACCAGGCTTCTCACCATTATTTATACAAGTGTCCTATAGACTTTGATCCTTGTCTAAGTGATGTGATGCAACATTCTCAAACACCAAAGTTCTAAATCTTCTATTTTCCACTGTATTTTTTTTTTAGCAAATTCCAGTTTACAGGTTTCCCACGACTACACAATTCTCTACCCTAGCATCTGCTAGTACTGCCTACAAAGATTTAACTGCTCTAGATATGGAGTTTAAAACTTTCTTCATGAAGAAGAGTAAAGATATGGCATCAACAAATCTTGGGTTTCAGGATGAGGGAGGAAATCCATACAGAATTAATTGTTACATAATATCTTGCAATAGCAATTTACATGCTTGGGATTTTGAAAAAAAAAAGTACAATCCAAACTATTTCAGCTTACAGACAGTAGCTGTATATTTGGAAAAAAGTGAGTGAAAGTAGCCATCTTTTCAGTGACATGCTTCTAAGGCCTGTATTTTCAGAGGACAGACCAAGCAACTCTACATCATTTTTCAAAAGGCAGCTGACAGATAATAAAATTATCAGTAAACATTTAATCTTTAACCATTGCTACAACATACTGCCAGCACCAATGATTGCACTAAGACAACAGAATATCCCTAGAAGCAAATGGAAATGGGGAGATTGGAAAGATGCTGAGACTGTTCATTGGCACTGGCATTCAAAAACTACAGATGTCAATAAACTTTCATTGCTCTTTGTAGAAAGGCAGGCTGGAAAGATCCAAGAATCGGTGATTTCTTTTTTTCCTAGAAAACTAATTTATTTATGAAAAGTTTTTTAAATTCTTACTGTACTTGTGCTTTTCCCCCTTCTTTTCACGTAGAAGATCATCAGTTGAAAAAACTGACCACTGAGAAGGGGAGGCAAAGATGATTTCTAGCCTTGTTTTGTAAAAATACAAAGTTTTTTGAGAAGAACCAGTAAAAGATAAATGTTGAATTCTGCATTTTATGTCAATGATAAATGTTCAAGACTTGTTAGTGTCCACACATAACAGTGCCAATCAGTGTACATTCCACAAATGTCTGTCTCATTCTTTAGTATTAAGAAATAATTACAATTCTGATCTACTTGCTTCTTCTTTGTCTCTTCACTTTTGCATTCTCAGTTCTCACAGCTTGCCTAAGCAAAGTTTTATTTGCCCCATTTACAGCAAACCCAATCTGTCTCATCAGCATTGACATAGTCTGTGGTTAGCAGATAGTGGACAGAAAATTTGCTACTTAAAATAATAGCACTACTCTATCTTTAAATCAGCAAAAGTATAAACATAAGGATAACAGCAGTGTTTCAAGGAATCTGGATAATGCAACAGACAAACATTTGGGCTTCAAAGTTTTAAGCTAATCCATGTTTACAGGGAATTAGAAGGAAGCAGTGTTATGGGTAGTCACTGAAATCTGGAACTTTCTGAGGCATCTGGTCACGGCCAGTGGTTAGACACATCAACCTCTAAAAATAAAAAACTTTAATACTTCAATCAGATCATTCTCACGTCATGATTTGTTGTTTGAAGTCCCTAGGAATGCAGCTTCACAATGCTAAGCGGAAGTGGATGAGAAACAGAGCTCACACTGCACAACAAACAGGTAGCAAGGGCTAATTAGGATTTCAGGTAATACTTCACAGGGGCTAGTCCCCTCACAAGGCATCTTCCCTGATCAATCTGCCTATTTGCAACAGTCCAAATGTATTACGGACTAGAAGAGAAGTTTATATTTCCCAACATTGCTTCTGACAACTGAAATTCCTGTTTGCTGATATAGCAAGTTAAAAGCCCATAATATTTAAGACTGATGGATGTGTTTAACTTTTTTACCCTAAATAATGTATAAAAGGAAGTGCCAAAGGAAGAACAGTGTTTTCTAGTTATTAGAAATAGCATTTACTTAAAAAAAAAAAAAAATCAAACGTTAAGAATTTCAATATCACTTCTAAAGAAGCCTTTTTTACCCTGAAAAAGTACCCTATATACCCAGTTTTGTGTAAATATGGGCATCACTGTATATCAAAACACTGTGACAATACAAACTTGAGCTGGAAGAGAAATTAAAAGATATATCTCAATTAGATCAGATTGGAATGACTTAGTCAGTAATGGACGAAGGGCTTGGTGGAAGAAATCTCTACAACCCTAATCCTTTCCCATGTATTTTATCCTCTACTTCAAAGTAAAGACAGGGAGAAAAAACAAAGCCAACTGCCATTTTTTGCTATAGTATGTAAACTATAGTCTGAGTCTCTTTCTAGAGAATGTCATTCTGGCTGCTCTATGAAGTGTATAATTCTGTAACATATAGCAGGCTCATAGACTTTACCCAGTTATGGCAAAGTCTCAATCTCTAGGGAATAGAATATGACAGACTATTTTAGTTGGAAGGGACCTATGATGATCATCTAGTCCAACTGCCTGACTGATTGAGAGCTGACCAAGTTGATGTTAAGGGCATTGTCCAAATGTCTCTTAAAATACTGACAGGTTTGGGACTTTGGCCACAACTCTAGAAAGCCTGTTCCAGCATTTGACCATCGTCTAAAGAAATGCTTCCTAGGGAAAAAACAGGTTTCAGCCAGCAGAGGATGTATCTCAGATAACTTATTCGCCAGGTGTGTAATTCTCACGTATTTTAAGAGTGGATTTGAGGAAACATAGGTAAGCACTTGGGGTGACTGTGTAGATCTTCGAGTCTGGCATTCAGGTCATGGCTTACTCAGAATTAAGCATCCCATGGCACAGAGGAGGGGAGAGATGGGGACATGCCTGGGTCCCGGACACTGCTCAGGCATAACTATACCCTTCCAAATCTTATTGATTGATGAGCACACAGACCCAGCAACCAGACCCATTTGCAACAGACTGCACAGAAAAACCAAGCTACCTCAATGCTTATAGCTCCAGGCAATTTGCACTTTCTCACCTCATAAAAAAAGAGAGAGAGAACAAAAAAGTACAGATCTTTAGTCACCTTTGTACACCATGAAAGGCATCATCTTCTGGACATGCTTATTTCTCCCCATTGACTGTATTAGCAAACTACAGTGACTAACTGACTTCAAATTCAATTTTCACGTGTCATCCAACTCTCCCAAATGTCAGTTTCTGAACAGATTAATTCAACAGGGGCTGAATGCCTCAAGTATCTTGGGAGGAATCCACTGTATCAGAGACCAAAATTAATCTAGGATTCATATCATGCACATGAAAACAGACATTTAAGAGAGAAAGGACAATTACTGAAAAGTTTTATGAGGATGCTTCATTCCATGAATTTTCATACCAAATAGAAACAGAAAAGGCTATGAACTACACAGCCCTCACTCTTGTTTCTACATTTATTCTCAAACAGAAAATATTAAAATAAACATATCTGAATGGCAGTATAAATTGTGCAATAAATCTGGTGCTGCTTTCTTCTCAACAAAAGCAGCGTAGTATTAATACATTACTATACATCAAAGAATTTTGAATCCTCACTTTCTATTGAGGATGATGGCTTCTAGGAAATTTAAAGCAAGTTTTCAATGCACCTGCCACCAAGGAAACAGTTTAAATAAATTGGAAAAAATTCTGATCTCTAAGGCAAAAAAAAAAAATTACACTTAACTAAGAAAAAACTTCACCCTCCCTAACTAAAAACATGATTAAGTCAGATAGAGGTAGGCTCTACTAACCCTGAGTCATCAAAACTCATGTAGTTTTAGCTTTTCATTGTGATGTTATTTTTTTTTTTAAATCATAGCCAACAACCAGTTAAAAACTTCCATGGAATAAGGTTTTTCTTTATACGGAATGTCTCATATAAGTTTGATTATGCATTTTGCAGTGATGGTTGCTACACAAAAGTATTAATCAATCCTAGGGAAAAATACAGCTTGATAATGAGGTTCCATAAGCTGGCACTGAAGCAGTGCATGTCTGAGCGTTCCAATGGTTCCACTGAACACACTTCTGCTGCGCTTCAGTGCTGTGAAGTCACTGAAGAATGGAAGAATAATTGTCAACTAAAACAAACTTCAATGAACCTCCACAATGAGAAATTAGACATATCTGCTAATTCAATAGAGCCAAAGGGGAAGTACAAGGAAAAAAAAAAAAGGCAAAAAGGACAGAAGCAGCCATGCACATACTCTGTGTTGTGTGAAATCAAAGCACAGATAAAAGAAAGGAAAAGAGCACAATATGGAAAGTGATGGAAAGTGAGAACAGTTATAACACTATATGTTGTTAAACAACTTTTAACACGGATTTTTTTTTTTTTCTTGTTGAGGAAAAAGATCATGAAACATATTGCAGTTCTATGCTTGATTTTCAGCAGCAAGGCAAAACCAAAGCAAGCTGGAACTTGATAATGTACCATATGGTTTTCAGAAGCAGAAGTGCCAGAACAAAAACCTAGGAAACTCATTTAGCAATCTAGTCTAGATTTATATTTCCCAAAACCATCTTCACCATTATATTTTGCTGTAATGCCACATATGTAAACAATCTGAAAGCCAAAAAAAGGGATTACTTAATTTGTTTTATAGCCATCTATTACTCTGCTGAATGATGGCATCCTTCTATGACAACAGGTTAATAATAACAACTTTAATATCAGAGGTTTAAATATTTAAAGAAATTGGTTTTAGGAACACTAACTTGTAGATTTGATGTTAAACACCTACTTAAACCCACACACAATATACACACACACTACACATATATACACACAGAGTGGGATTTTTGGAAAACTCACCAAACATCTAAACTTCTCAATAAAATCTGGAGGATAAGCATCCAACCTCCCAAGCTAGAAGTGTTACTTTACCCCTATATCTTGCCAAGAAATAAAGTCAACTAAAGGTCAAACACTAGGTCCCATTCCCCAGAGAAAAGGAAACGGTTAACAAGTACTGGGCTACTTTGAGAGTGCTATCTATATTTTCTGGTAATAAAGGACACATAGGTCATACAGGAATGTCTCACTTTGCAACTTCTAGCTTTAGTGGGAAAGTACTGTGCGGGTCCAGAACTCCCCGGCTGCTGCATACTTATGTCAGCAATTTACTGATTTGTTTTGGAATAGCACTGGGTGCTGTAGCAACTTTCCAAAACAATTTAACATTAGTGTGTTAAAGTAGTTTGAACTCTTGCCTCTTCTTTTCCTCTCCTTCCACCAAATCAGGACTCACATAATCAAGCACATCCTTCCTGCCCAGCCTCAGCAAAAATCACTAAAGCGTCACTGCACTAGTTACCCCATGTGAAAAACCCTCAAGCACTTCTGTCCTCATAACATGTCTTCACAGTTTCACTTGGTTTCTGTCAACTTCTATAGATCTGCTCCATTCTCCACCTACAACCTTACTCATCATCAAGACATAAGAAGTACATTATCCCCTCATGCTGAACACAGCGATAGGAAGGTGTAAAAACAAGCAGTACTTCTGTGCTTAACAGAGGAGGAGGAGCCAGTAGGCTCGGTCTTTGCTTTTTCTTTTCACTGGTTTTATCCTATGAAACTAACAGTAGTCCCTTGTTCTATGGGACAGAGAACGAGGCGATCTCCCACAAGAGCACTGAGTGACATACAAACACCCACACAGTTTAAGTTACCCATGTTTTCTGACTGAACACTCACACATTCCTCTAATTTTGTGGATTGTTTTGTTTTAAAACACGGTGGAAAGTTACAGCTTTAACCTGATCAGACACTTCCACTGTTTGAAGCATATGACCTTTCATCTTAACATGTTCAAATATTTGTACTGCTATTTCACATTTACACTGCTAGCAGAACTTCAAGTATTTGAAATAGATTATCTTGAAGATATGAACTGTTCCAGAAAAGTACGGAATAGTCTGTATCCGTCTGGTAACTCAGTTATGCAGTATAAACAATCTAAGTCACCATAATAACAAGAGTTAATTCTGGTAAAATGTAAGAAGGGGTAAATTGATTTAAAAAATCCTCAGATGTTTTACAGCTGAATAAAAACTTTCAAGTTTAGTATAGAGTTAGCTAGTCTAACATAGAAAATATCAACATAGAAGCAAAATAGTTAAATAAAGAATCTTCTACTGGTTTTCAGAAGCAAAATACCTAAATAACCAATAACTGGTTTGCAATACCTTTTCAGTCAGGACTGACTAAAACTAATTAGTTCAGCTACAGACCAACTTATACACTATGAATATAGAAGAAAATATCCATTTCTTTACATGGACAAAAATATCCATTTCTTTACATGGACAAAAGCTCTGAATTTTGATTGCAGGAACACAAATTTCGCCAGCTCTACAGGTTAAATTACATTTTATGCAATCCAACACCAATGCTATTACAAAAGGAACTGGAGAAGTACTTTTCATACATCAAAGAAGTAACCACTACAAAATATGCATACTGTAGCTAAGTAAAAAGACTTCCAGAAAAATTAGTAACCCATCATAAAGGCAAAAGTCTTCTTCCTTCTTATAGTTTCAAAGTTCAAGGGAAAACAAAGGAATACAATGAACTATTATTCAAGTTTAAAATATTTTTTAAAAAATATGAAAAAGACTCAGCACTACAGTGTTTTGTACTTGAATACATCATACTTTCAAATGTAGTATCTACCCCTTTCATAAGTACCACATAAAACAAACATACATGATTTTAAGACTGTTATAAATAAATAAGCAACCACCTGACCTTTCTGCAGCCTAAATCTTAACTGGGCAACCCTGACACAAAACACAGTCCTTGCATTTCTGGACTTCCCATATTTCAGATATACAAAGTATTTTCTACCTACTGATGGCTTTTAAATCACCAGATGCAAAAAGGGTTTCCACTGAAGTTTCCTGCCACTGAACAAATGCACTTGCTGACTCTTCATGAATCTTGTATCAGATGCAAAGGATGGAGAACAAAAGTCACAACTTTCATTCAACATTGTGAAACACGGAATAAGAGACAACATTGTGGTGTATAACTGCCACTTACCATGAAATGGGGAAAGAAAATAAAATTATTTTCCTTATTGATGACCAATGCCCAATGAAATTTCTCTTTTTTAAAATACACGTGATTACTACCAGTCTCACTTCAGACAGCAGTCATAACAAGCTGCATTTTGTTTTAAATGAAAAAGGACAACAGTATATATGTTGTTTTTTCCATTAGAAGATTAACACAAACTCCCACAGATTCATTTCTTTGAAGAAATACTTTGCTTGTTTTCCAGTTTTAATCTTCCTTGGCAGGAGAAAGAGACAACATTTTAAAGAAAACATATTTCCAAAAGAACATTTTAAGTCACATATGACTCAAAATCTTGCATGATAACAGTGTAAGTTTGACAGAACAACCTGACAGTCTTATCTTTATGGAGGGCAGAGCAAGTAACTCAGTCTCAACTATGTTTGAAAGGTCATGGTGAACAGGGGAAGATCCCAAGGACTAGAAGAAAGCAAATGTCAGTGCAATCTTCAAAAAGGGCATGGAAGAGGACGCAGGGAGCTAGAAGTTGGTCAAGATCACCTTTAGCTCTGGGAAGATGAGTGGACAAAGCTTTCTAGAAGCCGTTTCCAAATGCATTAAAGACAAAAAGGTGATTTGGGGTAGTCACTATGGATTCACAAAGGATAAATAATGCCAGGCAATCATGGATGGCCTTCTGCAGTGAAATGACTAGCTTGGTGAATGAGGGGAGAGCACAGCTAATGTTTATCATGACTTCAGAAAGGCTTTTGACACTTTTGAATAACACAGAAACTGATGAAGAACAGACAGAACACAGGCACCAAGGTAGACTGAAAACTGGACCAAATGCCAGTCTTGAAATGTTGTGATCAGCAATGCAAAGTCTAGCAGGCAGCCATCCACTGGTCACCTACTGCAGTGGCTGACACTGGGGCAGACAAGGACTACAATCTTCTTTAAAGATCTGGATGATGGGACAAAGTGCATCATGAACAAGTGACACAAATCTGAGTGAGAAAATACAAATTCAACAAGCGTCCAGGCAGACACTAACGTACAAAAGCAAGTCCCACCATTCAAGCTACCCAGCTGTAAGCAAGTATCCGTCTGGAGATCATAGTTATTAGCACATGTTGTGCATCAGATACTACGTTCTACCACAGGGAAAGGTTTATTTGCCTTAATAAGATCATGCAGTAATATAAATATGTAACTTCCAAACTAAGACACAATCGTGGCTCGACAACTTGGCAGCTGTTTGGTCCCATTCTTCCATGAAGAGCTTCCAACAACACAGGTTTTCTGCTTCATACGTCTTACAAATCTTATCTCTGCACCAGTTCTGCCTTCACCTCAATCTCTAGCACACGTGTATGCCTAAAGCTGCACGATCCAGATGAAGGATTACTATCTTTTACAATGTCAATATGTCAGTGATGTGCTGGACAGAAAAAAAAAAATATATACTGAAGTTTCCTTACCTGTTGCGCTCCATCCCCACTAACAATAGGGGAAGTCAGAAGAGGGATTTCACTACTTATAATTGAAGTGGTATCCAGTAACGGTGGATGTTCTGCCATCATTGATGGTACAATAATTCACAAGATCACCTGCAAAGGAAAGTTACTCAGATGGTTAAACTGCATCAATATTTCTGAATAATTATCCTTAAAACTTGCCTCACTTTAGAAATAACAACAACAACAACAAAAGAAGATTATGAAATTAGACACCTTAAGAAAGTATGTTTCCACAACAACCAGCAACCACACAAGCCTGAAGATGAGTTTTTGTCAGCTAGTACAAGCCTTGGTTATATAGAGAGGGTGGTTTACACCCCCTCTAGCGGCTGAACCTCAGAAGAAGATAGATCACTACCCTGGAGCTAAAAACCTGAATCTTTAAACTTTGTAACAAACCAAGGTTTCAGCTGACTGGCACCGCTGACAAAATGCCTACGGAGGAAAAAAGAAA
>VXBC01011971.1:335006-351092 GCA_013399945.1 Ploceus nigricollis
ATACTAACAGGGACACTTACTTTTTTTTCTTTTTTAATAACCAACCCACTTTTCCTATTATTATAATGGATAAATACTTTAGGGACAACTCGTTACTGGAAATGTCCTAGTGAGGCACAAATAAATGAATAATAATAACAAAAAAATCTTCTGCACAATCTGACATATCATCATTTTAAAATTTATTAGATGCAGAAATAAAGCTGTGTCACTTTGATAACCAGCGGCCCTTTAATCAGCAGCTAAAACTTGGGGAGGAAGGGAAGAGATAATGCCCACACACACAATTGTAATCCTCATAACCATACTACAAAAAAGCCCTCACTAGCACACACTGTAAAGTTACAAGAAACCCGATAACAAGAAAAAAAGCCACAGAGGCAAGAGGCCCATGAAAGCAGGGATACACTTTAACTGAGGAATATCACACAACAAGGTTACAGAAAGCAGGATTCAGCCGAGCATTCCTTTCAATTATATTAACAAGTCACAAGGAACATGTTTTCTGATATTTTGCATCTCAGTGTTAGATGAAAACTGGATGGAAGAATTAAGACCGAAAAAGCTGAAGATTACCATTTTTCCATGCTGGAAATAAGTACTGCAAGTCTAAGAAGCTGCTTTTCAAAATGCATTTAATTTTGTTAAAAAAAAAAAATCACTAAATTACACTGGTTTACTGTACTGGTCTTAACTCAATCCCAGCTAGACATAGTACACTTAGCTTTTGAAATAAAAAAAGAATTAGATCAACAAGAATTGAGAAACTGATATTTCTTAACAAAACAGAAAGACAGATGGAAAGAATTCACTAGGGGTGAATGGCACATTCAGAATTCCCACATGTTAATCACATTTTGCATCTGAAAACAGTGCTTTACATCAAACATAGACATAAGTATTAGGCTGAGAAGCTTGTACACTATTTCTAAAGCAGAATCGTCTCTCTTAGCCAATATTACAGTAGCTTGGTAAAAAAAAGTATATACATTTTTAGAGTTATACAGTCTGACAGCCAGCAGTGTTTCAGGCTTTTCACAAGTTTTACCTTGATATCATCTGGCTACTGAAACTCCCTACAAAGACTTCCAAACTTCTAGTTCAGATATACTGTCTGCTCATAAACAGAGGTATTTACTAGTTACAGCATTAACTTCAAATGAAAAAATACCCGATAAAATGGAAGGAGTGATAAAGTCAGTTTAATGACACTAACTTCAGTACCAAGCTTTAGAGATGTTTGGTTAACCAGTACAGCTTACTACTCAAAAGCATCACCTAAAACTTCATCCCACCCAATGGGCTGTTTTCACTTGCTTGCCCCTCTATGGTGGATGTTGTAGCTCTGCTGTGGGTTGAAATCTGTAGTACAGTGCTCTCAGTAGAAGAGGACTCACACATTAACAAAGCACTACAGGCCTCTTGTACAGAATTTTTTATCCAGGCTAAACTTCTCCTGGTGCAACTTGAGGACATTTCCTCTTGTCCTGTCACTTGTCACCTGGGAGAAGAGACTGACCCCAACCTGGCTCCACCCACCTTTCAGGCAGTGGTAGAGAGTGATATGGTCCCCCTTGAGCCTCCTTTTCTCCAGACTAAACACCCCCCGCTCCCTCAGCTGCTCCTCATCAGACTTGTGCTCCAGACCCTTCCCCAGCTCCCTGCCCTTCTCTGGACATGCTCCAGCACCTCAGAGTCCTTGTAGTGAGGGACCAAGAACTGGACACAGGGTTGAGGTGTGGCCTCACCAGTGCCACGTACAGGGGCACAATCCCTGCCCTGGTCCTGCTGGCCACACTATTGCTGTTACAGGCCAGGATGCCACTGGCCTTCTTGGCCACCTGGGCACAGCTGGCTCATGTTCAGCTGCTGTTGACCAACACCCCCAGGTTCTCTTCCATGAGGCAGCTTTCCATTCTGCTGCACAGCTGTTTGATGATTTGATTTTATGAAATTAGGTTCCCACAGGCACCTAAGTGCTTAGGTCAGTAGTCCACCTTCAGCACCCAGTCTTTAGTGCCTTAACTGGAACACAGTTAAATTCCATGTCTGGATTCAAGCATTTCATTTATTCTGGAGACAGGGCACACTGCTCATTGATAAACCCTGACAGAAGGTACTATGTAGAATGTTATTCCTGACACCCTCTACAACAATAGTAAAAGTGCTACCTGTCAGACTGCGTGCGTAATCAATCTAGGAAAAAAAATGTTTCCTTGACAATACAATATTAGATTTCTCTGCAATGTCACTGAACTAGTCTCAAGACTAAAGGTTTAAACTTCACACCAATGTGGGTCTATACTACACGTTCATCAAAAGCCTTTCTCCCATCAGTAGTCAGGAGGCAGCAATCCATACAAGTCAGTGCACATAATATGGTCACACAGCAAGATGTGGTATGTTCACCCACAGCAAAAAAAAAAGGCACCTGCAGTGAGGACAAAGAAAAACACCAATTTGAAAAGACAGAATGTGTGGCAGGAGGAGAAGTCAGCTAAACTGGACAAAAGGCTGGCATCAAGACAAACAGAAGTGCTCAATAAATATATCTTAGAAATAAATTATATGACATTCAATGCAAGGACCTCAAGTGTGTGCAGACAGAGCTTTTAGATCAGCAGATCCCAGTAGCTTGCATTCAAGACCTCTTGAAGACATTTACCTAGACCTTTGAAAAAGACTTGCAAATAACTTGGGTCCTAGCAAAGTCTCAGAGGTCTGGAAGAAAAGTAGAAGTTTGCATTAAATATTGTGTTGTAAAAGGGACAAACTAGTGCTGTTAGCAAACAATAATCTGAGGCTAACACTGGATGTTATTTGTAAAGAACTAAAATATAATTAAGATTGATTGAAAAAACCTTGTCCAATTAACTTCATACAAACCTTCTGGTGATGGGTATTGCTGAAAAAGGCACTAATAAGAGGACTGGAAAAACAACCTTAAAATCTTACTTGGCATTAGAGAGCATTTCTCTTCAATAGCAAAACAGAACAGATGGATTAAAACTGAATGGACAGTCCCTAAACATTAACAGTAAATACAGAGTTGTTGAGCCATTGGAGTTTCCAATAGGAAGGGAAGGTATCAGTTCTTGGCTTCTCATTACAGAACATGTTTTTAACTTGCCTCTCAAAAAAAAAAAAATAAAAAAAAGGAAGTCAAAAGGAAGTCTGGAAATGACAAGCAATGACAGTGATAAGAGACTGAGTCATTTCAGTCAACTAAAATGGCATGAATAGCTTAAAAAGTTAGGCATAGCAAAAAGTATTAATGCATAAAGACAAAGCTGCTCTTTCTAAAACTAAAAAGAATGAACTCAATCCTGTGAAGGGTTGATTCTGACAAGGACAGAATAATAAAAGTGGACAGTCAAACACAAGCTTGCCAAAAGGCTTTATCAGTTAAATCAACAGGTCTACCTCCCTTAGCAACATGAAGGGGAAGATGTTTTTCCTACCTCTGGCTGCAAATACCTACCATCTCTACTGGAATAACTTCACAAGCTTTGTGTCCAGTTTTCTGACTTGAAATTGATGCTAGCTGTTCCAAGTGTGAGCAACAACTTCTTGAACATATTGTTCAGGAAAATACTGAAAGCAAAGTATGTGCATACCGTAATTTCAGCCTTAACCCTCATAAAGCTGCCCCAGATGATGTAACTGTCCTCCAACTCCATCCAGTTTCTGGATATACTCAGGACTTAATGAGGTATTGAAAAGGGCACAAGAAAACTTGCATTTGGACAACAGGTAACGTCCACCCTGCAGAACCACTACAAAAAATTCACTAGCCTACTGTCAGATTTCCTGCACCATTACAAACTTTGATGCAGCATCCTTCAGAAGGGGTAAAATAACATGTGCCATGAACCAAAGTATTTATTTAAGGCCTACTCACTGCACCATTCTTGTGGACATTAAAAGGGACCAGACAAGGAAGAGGATGCATTAGATGAATAGAGAGATAATTCTCAGTTGCTAAGCACAGAAGCAGCCGAGTAGTAATTTGCTACTGGTGGAGCACTAAATGCATGCTTATTTACAAATCTACACTGTTTCATGCACAGCAACAACTGCTGCATGAACAACTATTTCATTTCTTGTCTTGCTACTGCATTACTGAACTAGTAACAGACACTCAAAGTCAATTCAGGACTGCAAACTCAGTCTACAATGAATCTGCCCTAAGTCTGCTCTACAATGCAAGGACAGTACAGGGTCTCTTGAGATTACATTACAACCAAATTGTGTAGGTTAATGCTTTGTACAAGACTTACATTGTAAACTACCTATTGCCCACTTCCCCCACTTGAACTGCTACTTGAAAATACCTTTAAAGAGTTTTCTGAAGCCTATCAAAGCTGAAACAAAGTAAGGGTATCTAAATTTACTGGATGTGATTTGTTTAGACTCCAGGACTTATGCCTGAGGAACCTTTAAGAAATGAATTACACTAACAAGGCAAAAGGCTAAATGATGTTAAAGCTCACGAACTGTGTTCTACTCCATAGTTCAGTAAGCAAGTTTGCCTTCCTGAACTGTAACGACAATTTAACTCAATCCTTAAATACCTTCAGATTTGGTCCTTTATTGTTTCTGTGGCATTACCCTCAAGTTGTAAAGCACAATACAATGCTGCTTTTTACTCTGTCAGTTGTTCACTAAGGGTTAAGCAGTGTTGTAAGGCTGAGATCATTGGGCAGTGCATTCAGTGCATTTCCTCTGCGCATGCAAAGGATCAGCATTTCTCCAAGAGACTAGCAGCTGATCTTAAGGACAGTCTCTGAAAAACACATCAGCATTGTATCAGCTGGATCACCGAGGTAAAACAACATGAGTCAGCAGCACGTGTCCTGTAGCAATGAAGACATATGAAGCTGTATTACAGAGAAGTACAACCAATGGGCTGAGGGAGGTGATTATTCCCTGCTATTCAGTGGTAATAAACTGGAATCTGGAATATGAAGTTCGGTTTTCTCTTCTCAGACACCTCCTCCCCCTCCCAGTATAAGACAGATGCCACAAAGACGTTTCCTGGGCTTAGGCCCATGAAACACAAGGAGAAGCTAAGAGCACTAGAATAGCCAGGGGTCACCTGCTAGCTGGATACCACTACGTGAAGGATGCTGGTTGAGAGCCTTAAATCAAACTTTTCCTGGAGGTGTTTTGCAAAAGCACAAGTGTTTGGACAAGCTCTCAGACACAAGGTGTGACTCCTGGGTGTCCTGGGCAGTGCCAGGAGATGGACTCTATGATCATGACGGGTCCCTACCAACTCAGCATATTCTATGATTTTGTGATGGGCATGCACTGCACCACTGGAAATTCTGTCTTCAGTCCATAAAGATTAAAAAAAAAGGTATCTTGACAATGAGAGTGTTGTAGCACTGACATACCTTGCCCTGAGAGGCTGCAAAATTCTTAATCCTGTAGATCAGTAGTCTCCAAAGAGGGGTAAACACACCCCAGCACAAGTCAAACTCTTGGCATGTGAGAAGAAAATATTTTCTGTCACTGAAAAAAAACCTCTTTTAAATACTCGTTTTCATCTCTATCTTTTTTTTTTTTTGCATATGCTTTATAGTATACATATATCAACAAAGTAGCATATGCATATAATTTAAAAGATTATATATATTGGAGATGCATGCTTAATACATTCTTTACTTATGGGGTGCATGACCAAAAAATTTGGAGAGCAGTGCTGTAGAAAATCAAAACCTGACATGTAAGGTCCTAACAAAGGGCTGAAGACAGCAACCTCCAAATACCCTGTCAAGTAGAATTCTTCTATGAATTCCAGAACATTAGTCAAACAAAACACAACACATAATGCCAAAGTTGAATGATTCACAGTAGATCAGAACTCAGAGACAGGACCATAGCTTGCCTCCAAGCTCTTAAAAGCTATCAAATTCTCAATTCAAATTTCAAAGCAACAATGACAATGCTAATCAAAACTCAAACTGGGACACCTAAGGCTCAAACTTTGGAAGACATACACGTAACTCTGTCCATAACAGAACTGCTTTCTAATCTGGCCTTTCTCCTAAAAGAGGAAGGCTGCACTAGAGGACAGTTACGAATTAAAAAGTTACACTTCCACATGAACATTCTACACAAACAGGCTTTCCAGTTCAGTTGGGATATAGGCACTACCATGATAAATGTAGTTATAGCTACCAACAGTGCTGGGTACAAGAAAAACATATGGACCACTCCTTTCCTAGAGATTCACTGCTTCTGGTAATTGAGTTTAATACAAAATATAATTAATTGATTTATTCTCAGCTAGAGGACTTATAAGGCCACTCTCCACAGTGGTACCACTGGTGCCTACTGAAGGAGAAACTTGCTGGTTTTTTTCCTCAGTTTTTATGATTTACAGAGTACTGCTTCTCTACCTACCTACGTATCAACACAAATGCTTACAGCAACTTAATACTCTTTCACATTCTAATTCTGTCAAATCTAGGGAACAACAGACACAAACTTTTATTATTCCAGAGAGCTGTTCAGAAGAGCTGTGAATTCTACACAACACAAGGACAGAAGTTTAAGCAGGGACAAGACAAAAGCACCTAACACAAAAGGGTGCAGTGTAAGAAACTGGCTTAATGAAATCAATACTAAATGTTTCCAAACTGCATGTTGCTCTTACACAAGAAGTAACAAACTCAGGGCTTTTCCACAATTTCTTTGTCAGTACTGCAGTTTCATACGTGCTTCAAGCAGTTATCGTATTACAGCTGCCAGTTCCAGGTTGCCGTAAGGCGTGTTTTCCCAGTGGGCTCAGCACAGCAGAGCAGGTGTGCATTCCTTCTTCACCTGGGTCTTCACGCAGCTACACTCCCCCAGGAACCACAGGCAAGGCTCATCCTCCAGTCCAGATAACTTCCAGTAAGAAATAAAAGCTTCTCTGAATAGGAGACAACGCTTAGGTTTTGCCAAAGACCAAGGAATGAATTCGCAGAACCTAAAAAACCATAAAACCATCACTCAATCCTAATGTATTAAATGCTTTGATTCTGCCTTCTCCAACACGGAGACAGCGAATGCACTTGAAAAACAAACATCTTTCAAATGGCTGAAGCAAAAAAGCCAATTCCTTCCAACCTGTCAAATAGGCCATCCAGTTCAGAACTTATGAGACAAGAGTGGACAAATAGAAGTGCTCAAGATGTACAAATATGTTAAAATGAGGAAAATTCTAGAATATTCCAATGCAGCCCTAGGGTGAAGAGGAAAGAACAAAGAATATACAACAGATGTTAGTAATATCACTTAATGCACTACTGGAAAAAGCTCAGATAGAGTGATGCAGCTGGTGTAGAAACGTATTAGAATATAATTACCCAGAGATCCATAAGGTTGTAGCTGAACTATTAAAGTTATGAAGCATGCTGAAGAGTTTTGTGTTTGTTTTTAAGAATCAGAACTGAGCAGAAGGATTTTAATTTCTCTCCCTCCCTGTACATTTACCACATTTTCCAGTTAAAGAATTTCAGATGTGGCAATTACAGTACACCAACTTTTAAAGTTCTGAACTGAATATTTCAATTAATATGCAATTTATTTAAAATATACACTCTGTTCCTGATAAAGTATTTTTCCTGTTTCAGAAATATTTTCCTGGGACACTTGATAAAATACTTTCCAACGGAACAGAGAAGGGTTATTTTTTGTTAGAAGAAGAGTGTTGTGGGGAACATTTCTCTTTCACTAATTTGTCAACCTCCTTTTAAGTACAGTGAAAGTGAAATGGCTATTCCCTTCAGTGCTGGTCATAATACTAAAATTGCAGATAGGCAATACAGGAAAATTATAAAAATAGTATTGTTTCATGAAGTAAATCAACAAAGCCAAAGTCTGACAGTCACGTAACAGTGAAGATGCGCTAAAGGTTTTAATAAGCACTGGAAGTTCCTGTAAAAAAATCTACAACATCTACTATCAATATGGAAAGACTTCAAGTGTTGTCACTTGAATGTGTCACTTGATGCTCACTCAACATAATTCTCAAAGTCTGAGAAACATGATCCACAACTCTGTTCATACTATGTTACTACCAGAAGATGAACACTAAAAGGTGTAAAATTAATGCAGTACTCATGTGAAGGAAACACTGACTGCTGAAGAAATGCAAGTGCACGTCAACAGCCAAACAGTTACCAGATCTGACTCACGCCCAATAGTCACCACCTGATCTACGTGGAGCAAGAACGGCCAAGCCCCACTACAGCAAACCTTAGCATTGTAGGAGTTTAGTGTGCCATAGTAAATTAATACTTATGTCAGGATACCTTCATACTCCAGACTATAAACCACAATGATTTAGGAGCAGCTTCAAATGCAGTTCATGCATTCATGCCATGGGTACTATAACCTATATAAGAATGCATGGTAGGTAATTGGAAATACCGCAGCTGTTCAAGTTTAATGCATTTGTATTCATATGCCAGCAGTTTTTGAATCTGAGCCAAAGAGGCTAAGTTTTTAACAGCAGCTGATGTAGGAAATGAAACTTTTGAAGGTGAGGATTACATAGAGGAAAAACTAGACAGTTATAAACCAGCCATCCATAAAGGCACAATATGTTCATGGACACTTACTAGCTCAGCTTGCCCAGCACAACTGCTAAACGCTTGACTGTACACAGCAAGACCAGTGCAACTGAAACTACCTCAAAACACCACATTCTGGTTTTAAATGTTGTTGTTATTATTATGTTATTTTAAAAACTTCCACAATCCTTATCTGGATGAAGTACATGTAACTTGGGTGCTGTTACCCTATGAAGAATTCAGTACTTCCCATCTATTTGCCCATCCCTCTTATACCTTCAAAGAAGTCTAAGCTTTTAGTAAGGGGTAAGTGCCAACCTAACACAAATTGGAATTATCTGTTAATTTTATTTGGAACTACTTTGATAGCCTGCATTTTACAATCACAGAGCAAACTGTCAGCAGCCAGGTGCAAACCTATACCTAGTTTTTAGCAGGCACATTAATCCAATGCACTGACACACACAGGGTGCAATACTGTGACCTCCTTTGTCTTGAAGAACATCTTCGATTTAGATACTCATGGGAATCATCCCCAAAAAGAAATGAGGAGAATGAACTGCATAGTGTATTTTTTGCACCACTTGTAAAAAATCTGCAATGCAACTCCACTTTATTTATGCTACACTGATCTAAACTATGTTTTGATTTACACTCTTGTAACTCTCAAGAATTTCCTTAAACCCTCCTAGTTTTACTTTTATACCAGCAAAATTAGATTCTTCTAAGCTTCTGCCAGGACTGGATTTCCTTCAGTTTGTTTTCTGAAAATCACATGGCTTCAAAACCAACTTGGCCTTTCCCACTTAACTGTTACATTTGCCTTCATTCCTGTTTAATAACATGCTTAGTTTTTGAGAAAACAAGCAAATTCAATGCCAAGAATCAAGCTACTTCCTCATTTGTCATTGACTCCCTTTTCCCAGAGGCTATGAGTAGCAACGAGAAATTTCCAAAATAATTTTTCATATGATACCTTTAAGGCAAACTAAAAACATGGATATATTTTTATTAATAAAATAATAAGACCTGCAACTGGTCAGTGAGATAAATTTATTGCAGAGACAGCTGCTGGTGTTGGAGCTACAAAGAGTGCATGACTCAAGCAGAACGAGCAGCTTTTAAAGAACTCTTATGAAACAGCTTTTTCCTGCCCATTCTGAAAAATGAAAACTCTGCTATCCAAATATAAGGTGACGTAGGATCAATGAGGCTACAAGTCTAAGAGACTTTAAAACTTCTCTCCACTGATTATTTTGGAAAAGCTGTAGAACTCTGCTTCCATAAGCAACAGGACAACAACAGAACATGATAAATCAAGGCAGACATATGAAAACTACTTCCCAAGAGTAAAAATTCACCAAAAAAGGTCTTTTGAGGCCTAACAAAGACATTTGAAGGGCATTCTATTACCAAGAATTTAAACTCCACTAAGTCAGTTCTGCTAAATCATATAAACAGATCCCACTTGCACCACTGCAAGCAACTGGTCAATAAAGTGAGTTAAACTGTAGGACAGATGCAGGTTAAAATTAGTCATATAAGAATTGGTCAGTTTTAACACAGAAGCTTCCTGATTGACTTTACACAAAAAATGTGCCAATACACAAGTGAATGTGAAATGTAAGAATAAACAGAGAGGAAGTGCTTGTACCCCAAAAACAGAACAGTCAATCAGGATCTCAACTGAATGCAACTCTCGAAGTCCGAATGTGCTATTCATTCAAGTGTTCTCCAACGGAGGAGTATCTGCAACTACTGAAGGGGAAGACCAGCAAAACGAGAGCACGTTTCTCAGGTGATATTAGCAATCCTTTCTCCCAGGTTCCACACCATCCTCCTAGAAAAGCTTTAGTTAATCAAAACACCATGGGACCAACTAGTTTGATTGCTCAACCAAGTCAAGAGGACAAAGCTGCTCTTAGCTTCCTCTTTTACATATGAAGTTGCAACACTGAGTAGCTGCCAATTTGTTACCAAAAATGCAGTCACAAAGTCAGAAACTGATTTGTTTTGAGCCATATTGCCATGACGTACATACTTAAATGCACTGGGGTACTTTTAAGATCTATTACTTTATTTATGGTAACCTATCCTCACCATTGAAATGCCGCCACTGAGCGACATGTACAGATAAACGAATATTCTTAAATGAGGGCAGTCAAGTTATTAGCAAGCCTGAACAAATTAAACCAAAATATAGTTCAGCTGCATCTACGATTAATCACTGCCAACAGTCACTGCTCAGTTCCTCAGCTTCTTTTAGTCCTAACTTCCTAGTACTTCATTTCAGTATCTTCAATCCACTTTCATACTAGACTAAATGGGTAAATACTTGTCCTACAGTGTCGTCCTCCCAATTTACATTTTTAATAGACTCTACAGGATTTGCAGACGCATGGTAACTCTTGTGTTTTATGGCATTTATTCTTACTGTAGAAAGTCCCCTAACAGTCTATCAATAAGTATTTTGAAATATAACTGCATAGTTATAGTCACAGCTCTCCCTCATTGCCAAGACATTGCAAGTCACCAAAGTTTGTGCTGAACCTTCTTATCCATTCAATTTCTGCTTACAGATTAGTTTCCAGCTACCTGCACACTTTTTGCAGACCATTACTACTTGATTTGCTATTCCTACCTAAAATGTGTTCTTCTGCCAGAATAAAATTACTCGACTTGCTGTTCTGTTGTCTCCATTTCCTTCTGTGAAGTTATCTAGTAGATATAATTCTTCCAGTTAAAAGGACAACAAACTACAAAAAACCAAAACCTTGCAGTTTAAAAACTGGAACTTACAGAAGAAGGACTTATTTTATAATCAAAGGAGTAAGACCTGGTATGGAGGATGCTACGTCAGTGAGGGGAAATGGGACAACAGCTGGGCAGCAGCCCATGCCCATGCTTGTAGGATCCTGTATGCCACAGACATTGGGTCTATACACTGGGGAAACTCAACCCCATTTACAAGGGAGTATTTACACTTGTGAACTACAGAGTTTTTTTACTTTTTACTGCTGGTAACAGTAAAGCTCAAGGTTTGGTAAGTTCTTTTTCACTTCAAGTTACTCAAAATCAAAAGCAAATAAGAACCAAGCTTCACAGATTTAAATTCAACCAAGGTACAAAAAACCCAAAGCAGATTCAAAAAGAACTGTTATGCAGAAGGTAAAGTTAACATTCATGCCCTGCATATTCCTTTTCACTTCCAGTTACAAAATAAAGTTACTACCTATCCATACCTGTCACAGTATAAATCCTTTTGGACCTTGTTGAAGACATTTATTACATCTCAAGAAAGTGCTGCGCTCCTCTTATTAATGGCTAATAAAAATTACCTCAACTGGTCAAACTGGGATTGCAAACTTGCAGATAATTTAATTTTTGACAACTTGTTATGCCCCAAGCCATTCAGTATATAGTAAGGTACAATATTTTCTACTGTCTATAAATGCAGAATTTTGCAGTGTATCTCCTCACGTGTCCTAAATGCTTTGGAACAACTCTGGCAGCAAAACTGGTGGGAGGTACACCATAGGCATATTCAGTGCTCCTGATTAACTGCTGTGGACTGGTGTTGGAGTGGTGTTTGATGCCTAAGGTACTAAACCAAAAGAGAGGATACCAATGTTAGCCTAAGTGATGTTTTGACTGCAGAACAGCATGAGCAGAAGGTCCACATATCCTGAAAAAGTAAAAACTTAAAGGGAGACAAAAATATAAATTCTGTTAAGAACACTGGTAGATATATTGGTAGGTCTGGTGAGACTGAGGCAAACAAATGTGGTTGCCTAGAAATAAACAGTGCAACTTTACTTGGAGCCATGAACCAAGAGGGCTAAGCAGGTCCAGTCTAACTCAGTTTGAAATGTGCTCTGAAGACATCACAAATGAGCATGGTGCTGAAGTTTTAATAAAGTATTTAGAAAATAAAAGGATATTTCATTCTTGAGTTACTGCAATTCTGAATACAAAAGCTTTCTAAAACAATACATCCAAGAAGAGTAATAACACAGTGCTCTACACAACTGTGCCATCAAAGTGAAGACCAACAGTTTCTGCAGCATGTATTGTAACCAAAGCAGATTATCAATACAACCAAGAAAAGGTGCATAACCTAACAAATGAGTATATCAAAAGTCCACCATGAAAGGAACAGCTAAAAATCTATTTCATTATTGACAAAAGATCATAGCAAATGCTATTTGAATTGGCATTTCATTGAAGTTCATCTATGACAGGTTAGCAAAAAGTCTGCAGATTTTCAGTGGTTACAGGCTCAAGAGTGTGTCAGCAGCTGGAATAGGACCAGATTCCTGAGGGGCAAACAAAATTACTTTGAAAATATTTGTTCCATCTGAAACCAAATGTAAATTAATTGGAACAATTAAAGATGACAACCTACAAGAAATATGTAATAGTATCAAGTATTACAGACATTTCCAAACATCCTGCTACCTCATCATCCCTATAAAATACAGACCTGAGTATGACAGTCCAAAATACCACTGGACATAAACACAACCATTAAATTTCATGAATAGAGAAGATTAAGAAAAAGGCCGATAGTGTTTTTCTATTGACATCAAGTGAACATCAGCATTAAGGAAGCTCAAAGTTTACTGTATATGGCAAAGAACAAGCAAAAAGCCAGTCTTTTCTGTAGCTCAGGAAACATTGGCCTCACGAGCAAAATAAACATTGTTCAAGTTTGCTGAACAGAAGATGCAGTGTATTCATTCCAAACTATTATTGCTTTCCTGAGATACAGACAGTATCTTTTAGTTAAACTAAAGACTTGACAGTCCAAGTCAAATCCATTTTTACTGAGATCTGGTCCTACAGGAAAAACATCAGCTCTCAATTTAACTCATGCACTCTAAATTGCAGTGAAGTTGAATTTTACTACAAATTGCCTACGAATTTCCCCAAGCCAACAGTCTTAAAGAAATCAATGATAAAATATAGAAGTGCTATTGACACCTATAACAGAGAGAATCCAATTCATATTCTAGATAACAGAAATGCACTGATGGAACATGACACTATCTGTAGACATTTTAGCAGAGATTGAACTAGAAATCCCACAACAATCAGACAGTGGAGGTGAAAAAAAGATACAAAGTTGCTAGAAGAAGATAAGAATTCCTGAGGTTCCAGAAGGCACTGACAAGGAACATCAATGGATGCAAACAACACTGTCCAGGAAGTAGGCCTGCATCCTCACAAAAACTGTCTTCTCCAGTATCTGTTTGTGCGGAAATGAACCAGACTGCACGTTTGACAGTTCAACCCAAAAAGGGGGATGCAGCTGGGTTACAGGATTTGCCACTGACAGAGCCATCAACAGACAATCAGAACAGCAGCACACAACACCTTCCCAGCATTCAGTATTTCTAGAGACCAACACATGTACAACAGCATACACTACTGCAGAAGTGACCTGCCAGCAAGGGAAATTGTGGTATTGTCTAAAAGTATTTAAATGTTAAAACCATCTAGGAGAAAGTACTGACAAGGATGAAAAGTTGAACCTCTCGTGAAGTCAGGCTTTAAGAGTTTTTCTCAAGTCCTAAGACAGAACTGCAGAATGTTCAATTAAGCAGTTAAAGCTGCAATAACAATTCTAAAGGATCTCTTTGAGATCTTCAGCCAAAATGATCATCAGCATCACACTGAGTTAGCTGATATCCCAACAAGTTAGCCAGAGGTCCACATTCAAGTAAAATTAAGTGGCCACAAGGCAAAGGTTAACAAAGAAAAGCATTCCAAGAGCCACAGGACTCACAGCCCAAAGCAAATTACTTACTACTCCAAATCATAATCCAAGTTTCTGTAGCTCCATTATATCACTGCCTATAAAAATCTAAAGCTTTTGAGTTTTAAGTTCACAAACTAGTAAAAATTCCAACTTGAAAAAGGTAGAAATGCCATTAATGGACTGAAATCAGGTAACTAATGCTGGGAGTAATGACCTGACCCTCATGAAACTCATACACCCAGAGCTTGTCATACAGCAAAATGCCTCAGAACAGCTCCATTTGCCCTGAGAAAAACCTGAGACACTCACCTAATTCTGTTTTAATATTATCTTCTACAGTAGTCAGCCTGTGACTCTGCTCAAAGCCGATTGCTCACCCCCTGACCAAGTGAGCTAAGCAACAGATCACTGAGCCCTGGCCTTTCTGAGGACAAGGATCTCTGTCTCTCTTAACCCAGGCTTCATCTGCTAAAAATCAGTATCCAGTGCCCCTGTGGAACTCATACAGCACATCAACTTTCTCCCCCAAAGTCACCAGAAAAATCATTCTGGTGTGCTTTGCACAAACAACTCCCAGATTCAATATATGTGTGTCAAGATGACTTGTGTACACAGAGTGAATCTAGATTAGATGCCATGTTTTCAAACTTGACCAGCACCCTTCTTGCTCCCTCATGCTTAGTAGAAACACTGGCTGTCAAGAACTCTATCTAATTTGCCAACATTGAGTGCTGGAGATACTCAGCTACTTTTGACTTTCATGTGTGTGTACAGCTTTCTCCTTACCTGACAGCTTGCTACTTCCCCATTCATCATGTGATTAAATTTCATAATTATTTGAGACCATTTCCTTAAAAAATAAAAGAGGCAGAAAAAAAAGTAACTGATCATCCTCTTTGAATTTTAAGGACCACTGATTTGCTGTGACTCACACTATTTCACAACACAGAAAATAAACACATCTACAGATGCAGATTCACATCAGTTAAATTTCTACACTGTATAAAGCAGAAAGTTTCCCATTGCCATAACAACAAAATAGCTTCTTAAAAGCAGAAAGCTTAGCAGGACTGGGTCCTACAGCTTCTAAGACAGAAGCTGCCAAATACTCAGCAGCAAAAAATTTAGAGATTTTAAATCTCCTTGAAAATTTAAGGTATTTCTAATCAGGTATGTATTTGACCAAATGCAGACTGAAATTCTAAAAACAAAGAACATTTCACAGGAATTACTTTGTAACGTGAAATGTTCTAGAATAACACTTGACATGCAAGGTGGCTAATAAAATGCCTTTGACAGCGTTAAACAAATGACTAACACGTCTTGAGGTGCCATTTATAACATTTTCTCCTACCAAATACATTTTCTCTTGTTTCTGCTGCTTAATTTCTTTACTTCGCACAATAAAAATCAGCTGAAAAGTTTCATTTTTGCTTTTAGTTGGTTTCACTTTCTAAGTTGCCTGGAAGCAAGGAAAAGTTTCTGCTTAGGTTGGGCGATATGCAGGGAGGGGGAAATCGGGAGTAAACCTGGCTGAAAGAATAATGCCTCTGCCAGGAGTCGGCAAGATGATTACTGTGTTTCCGGGAAGACAATTTTATCTACACAGAGACACTCAATCCCTTCAGCTGGGCGTTATGAGGGAACCTTTTACGGCTTAGGCGGAGGGCAACAATAACAACAACAACAACAATAACGAGAAAGAGGTGTCGAGCACCACCACTGCCTTCTCCTCCCCGCCTGTCACAGCCGGCTCAG
>VXBC01011971.1:351387-363490 GCA_013399945.1 Ploceus nigricollis
CTGTTGGAGGGCGTGGCCGACGGGGGGCGGGAAGGGGTCCGTGGGGTCCGTGGGGTCGGGGCTCGGCCGTACCGGGGCCTTGACCTTAGCCTGTACTGGCATCTGGGGTCAGGGCTTGCTTGTGTAAACCCTGCTTAGAAGTAACAAAAACGTCTCTACATTATCAGCCCTCTGTTCAGCACCAACCCAAAACCCAGTCCCATACCAGCCACTGTTTAGAAATTTCAGTCTACCCCAGCCACACCCAGCACATATTCCACCCCTTATTCCATACTATTTATACCATGGCCAGACCTCATACTATTCAANCGGCAAGATGATTACTGTGTTTTCGGGAAGACAATTTTATCTACACAGAGACACTCAATCCCTTCAGCTGGGCGTTATGAGGGAACCTTTTACCGCTTAGGCGGAGGGCAACAACAACAATAACAACAACAACAATAACGAGAAAGAGGTGTCGAGCACCACCACTGCCTTCTCCTCCCCGCCTGTCACAGCCGGCTCAGCTGTTCTGGTCGCGCTCCGCATCTGCTTCTTTCTCCGGCTCAACCACCGCCTCCTCCCGCGGCCGCCGCGCCGCAGCCCGGCGCTGACAGCGGGCGGATCCCCGCGCCCCGGCCGGCACAGGCACCTCCGAGCGACGGAGGGGAGGGAGACACAAAGTTTCTTTCGCGCGGCTCCGTCGGAGGCGCCGGCTCCCGGTCCTCCCCGGCGGGGAGCGCCGCTCCTCAGGCACCGGGGCAGGCAGCGGCGCTGCCCCCGTCCCCTCGCACCCCTCTCGCCGCCCCGCGGAGGGGAAGGCGGCGGTTCGCCATCAGCGCCTACTCACCGCCATGGCCCCGCGGCTCTCCCGGCTAACGGTCCGCGCTCCGCCGCCAGCGGGCAGCGGCGCCGAGGCGGGGAGCGCCAGGGGGAGTTCCCGATGGCGCAGCTCGGGCAGGGGCGGCGCTTCCCCCACCCCTTTGCCCGCCTACTCGAGGTACCTGCCCTCCGGCCGCCGCCGCTCCACCGCCTCTTCNAGCCCTCTGTTCAGCACCAACCCAAAACCCAGTCCCATACCAGCCACTGTTTAGAAATTTCAGTCTACCCCAGCCACACCCAGCACATATTCCACCCCTTATTCCATACTATTTATACCATGGCCAGACCTCATACTATTCAATACAACTTCACTAGTCACCACTCTTCTTCCCATAATTTGATACAATGCACAGGTGTTATTCCGTTAGTCGGAAAATGTCCATAAAATGTCCTTCGAGTTCATGTAGTCCATCACTTAGGGTTCCATCAGTTATGGTAGTCTCTTGGGATGGCAGAAGATTTTGTGGAGATACTGGGCACCAAAGTCACTTCACTGGTGCACTTGCACTGCTTCTTGTAAGGCTTCTTCTCCATTGTTTTATGTGGTTTCTGCAGTAGTAGTTCCTGTGGTAGGCAACTCAAGCCATGGAGTTTGCCCAGGCTGGGCTCTTGCTGGGTGGAGTGAAGGGTAGGAAGGGTTGCCTGTTTCCTGTGCAGCCATTATCACAGTGAAAGTCAAAGGGCAGAGGCTGAGAAGGGCAGGACTGTGGGCACCTGAGGTGTTCCCTACCTCCTGCCCAAGCATGTAGTGTTCACTGTCAGAGAGGAAAGGGGAAGAAATGTGCTTTTCCAGGCACTTATGCAGGGAGGAGCTATCTTCCCTCAACACCTGCAATGTTCAGCTGGTGTCCTGAATGCTAATTTGCAATTATCCTTTGCTTAATGTTTGACCTTTCTGCCATTATAGATCAAAATTATTTTACTACAGTGTTTGGCTAAATGACCTTCTGCAGCAGTGGACCAAACTGAATGAGATGTTTTATAAAGTGGTTTTGTTAATTTACCTTAAAGCTCTCTGTTATTAACTTACTAAGTTCCTATTTCTCTTCCATTTCAGCAGTGTTCATATAATTTTGATAGCTTCACGGCAGGCAGAAGGTAGCTCCTACCAACAAAGGATGCACCAACCAATGTTTGGTCGTTGCCTGGTTCCTCACTACAAGACCCCTTTCCCAGATGCAGAATTTTAATGGTGAATAGCATACTAGACTGTGATATCTCAGATCTCAAAAACTAGAGAGACTTGGGACTGATCAATATTTGGATGAGCTACCTCGTTAGATACTGCAGAAAATGCTGCTGGTGATTCATTCAGTGGCATTCTTCTGCCTATGAGTCAGGGCTGAACAAATGCCACTGCACAGCATTAGTGGGTCATACCATTCAGGGGCATAAACTGGAGATTTTTGCCAGTTACAGCTGTTGGAAGATCACTGATTTTCCTGCCTTATTCCAGTTTCAGTACGGCTTTCCAGAGCTGGCCAGCAGTTGTGGCAGAATACAGCAAAGGGTTTCCACAGTTCCTTTTGTCAGGCACCACTCACTGGTGATAGCTGGGCCAAGAACAGCTGTGGCAGCAGTGGCCGTGGGCACCTCTGTAGGCAGCCACAGATGCTGGCTTTGTGTCAGAGTGTCCGGTTTGAACTGATGATGCAGCACCAATTGTATGTGCCCCACTGCTGAGAGCCCTGGGAGGGAGCGTCCTTCATTCCTCCTCCTGGCTTCCCAGCCATTCATTCCTTCATTCCTCCTCCTGGCTTCCCAGGGGTGCTCCCCCCACACTTCCCTTGCAGGTAAAAATCACTAAACCTGTGTGGTGTTTTGGGTGTATGGGTGGAGACATAGACCTGGCACAGGGGATAGATGAGAGTGTTTAGGGCTCTTCTCCCCATCCAAACACTGGTCCTGGTGGTGTGTAAGTTTGCACTACATGGCACAGTCCTTCACCTTTTTCTTCCTTTTTAGCTCACAGGTGTATAAATAAGTGTATATGAAATTCCATTTTCTGCTGGAAACCTGGTTAAAGTCACCTAGAAATAATTCTGAATAGTATTAAAAGTGGGTGGAAGGCATTGGGAACCAGTATAAGGACTTCTTTGTCTCTATTTAGGGGCTTGTGAATAATTGGATTTTTCTAAACCAAAACTAAACTAGACTGGAATTATTTACAAACCTAAGTTTTCTATATGGTTCTCAGGTACTTCTAGATGATTGACCAAATGCTCTTGCTTTCATCTACTCCAGAACTTCCCAGAAGGGCTCATTCACCACAGAATTTCTTTACAGTAATGTACCAGATACACATCCAAGTGCCAATGATGAACATTTATGAAATTGATATTGTAGCTAAATCCAGCAGAGAAGAGGTGAGGAGACAAATACAAAAATGTATTGCAGAGTACCCTCTTAACATACAGTCGTATGTATCATAATGCCTTCCTTCTCTGGCTCTCACTTTTTCAGTCAAACCAAGTTACTGTCTCCAGACAACTGAGAAGAATTGATGTTACAACAGTCATTATTTCAGGTTTGCATTGAGTTGTATTTATCTAGCAAAAATGTTGCAATCTGGTGCTGGGACCAGAACTGAGCAACTCATGATAGTTTTAAGAGCTACATAGTTTGATCCAATCCTCCAATTCTCTCCATCCTTGCAAGAAGCCTCATCCCTGGAAACATTTAATTGTAGGTTGGATGGAGCTCTAATAAGCCTGATCTAGTTGAAGATGTCCCTGCTCATTGCAGGGGAGTGGACTAGATCTTTAAAGATCCCTTCAAAACCAAACTATTCTATGAAGCATTCAATAGTTAAATGGGGAAAACCTCCAGTGTTAAAGTTAAAATAATGTGGCTTAAGTTGGAGAGTTCAGCAAGTTTCTCACACACAGCATGCGCCTCCATAGCGAACAACCCATTTTCACATTTCAGCTGAATTTATGATCACCTGTAGCACCTCTGCCAGGAGGGACAATGGTGACCTCTCTCAGTAGTGGCAGCTCTGCTGCTGTCACAGCTTCCTGAGCCTGTAAGGGCAGTGGTAGCCAAACGTAGATCAGCAGACCTGCAGTCAGACTTTGCAGTGTCTTTACAAAGAGGTTTGTCATCTAAACTTCACCTGAAGACACTAGTGGGAACATTTACCCTGGTCTCACAGGACAGAGGAGAACAGTTTGGATGGACTGTGGGCTATGAAAGCCGTGAGTTCAGATAAGTACTACCAGGTAAGTAGCATCAGTGCAATACACAACAATTAAAGGAATACAGCTGGTGCTTATTTTCTAAAACAAGTATGTTTATAGTTATAGTCATACTAATGTATGACTATAAATCCCTTAAAGTAAACTTGCTGTATATAATAGCAAGGTGAATGAGGTTTAATTCTGATGTGTTGGCAAAAAAATTGCAGAAAATCTTATTATCACAAAATTGAGTTACTGATTCCTCAGTGTCATCAGGCATACTGTGTCTTCACCTGAGCTGCATAGCATTCTTTTATTTGTCCAAATTGCTTTCAAAGAGACTGCCAATCAGTATAAACTATTTGCTGGATTCTGATTTGTATGAAAGGTTTTGAACTGTAAAAAATCCAACTTTAATATCAGAATGTTTTATCAAAATAAAGGTTTGCTGACAGCAGCTTAATGCTAGGCATGGTTCACCTCAATGGTAAAATATGTGTTTGTGGGGAAAAGGGAATTCAGATTTAATTGATATGATCAGCTGTGTTTTTACACAATTTGGTGAATTAGTAGAACTCAAAACACATTGAGGAAGCGCATATAATAAAATGCTTATCATGTCTATAACTGGTTTTTGACACTTGTTGTAGAGTAAGTCTTGTATGGTATATTTTACCATGCTTTTCTCAAAACGTTGATGGACACAAATCCACAACTCATGGTCTTCTTTACCTGCTGTTCAGGACATGGATGATGAAAGAAATAATTCTATGACGGGATTGAACCACTTGAAACTTTAGAATGGTGATACCAAAAAGAAAGGGAGGATTAAATGGATAAAAATACTAACTTCATCAGAGGCAACAAAATTCAACCCTTCAACTCCACATTACAGAAGTAACTCCAACACAGAATCAGGAATTTGAGGGAAATTGCAGTTTCTTAACTTCAGAGGTTAGCTGGAATCTGCTATTTCCCTCCTACTGATTAACTTCATTTTCTGGAAGAAATTCCCTTGATTTCAATGGGATTACTCTTAGAACTGGTGTTGAATAACATGAACAGGTATGGAAATGTGCACTTAAGGTGTTCAAGTACTAAACCAAACCAAACTCTTTAAGAAAAATTAATGAGTCAAACTTTTTTAATCTTAGTACCGTGATTTAGACTTCAAAAATATTCACTGGAGCACATATGACAGAGCAACCTAATTGCGTGGCACTTGTTTTTCTGTTATGTTCATTTGCCAACAGGAAAAGCAAAATACATAAACACAAAAATGAAATACATGGTTTAGAACGCAAATTAATTTATCTTACTTTATTAAAATGGAAAAAAATATATGGTGTAAACCTACTTGTTATAATATTACTTTTCAAACTCAAGTCAAAAAACTAAAATGCAAACAGTGAAAAATGCCTCACAGTTACATAGACCTTGGCATTCTTGCAACTGATCATTTTGTACCTTGCAAATCTTTATTTGTTGAAATCAGCCACATAGTTGAACTGTGATTTTCCCATCATGAACTAAAGCTATTCTTATTATTTAGTTTTCTTATTTTTTTTTTATTATTTTTATTATTATTTAGCTTTCTTATTATTTTTTGCCTTGAAGTGATATTTAAAACAGTGGTTGTGGACACCAACAAAGCAATATTTATTGTCCTTATCACTTTTAGAAAACACTGATGTTTGGTTTGGCTTTATGAATGGAGGTATTTCTGAACTGTCTTTAGTGATCTCCTAGTTAACAGTTGGCTTGTGATAAATAAAGTTGAATAATCAGCCAGCCCTGTTTGTAACCAAATTGTTTACCAGAAGCATACTTTGAGTTTGTGCTTCTGCTTGGTGTTGGTTGGAAATAATTTTGTAGCCTTCCTTTTCAAACTGTGGTGAAAAGTTAGACATTAAAAGCTCCATTGTATGTAAACAAAGACTTAGAAAACTCAGGTGCAGAATTGCAGAATTCAAGTGGATATGTTACTGAACTACATTTATTTAGGACCTTTCTCCTTCTTGAATATTCAGGAATTTCTTACGCAAGTTTAGATTTTTCCAGGAGACTTTCTCTTGGATAAATAATAGCTTTCATCTGATGGACCACTGAGAGTCAAATGTGAATTTCTTTCTTTTGGTGAAGAGCTGTATCTGGCAGAGTTTAGGAGGGACTGATTGTGCTTAGGACTTTTTGACCTATTTGAGTTGAGAGGAAGTTACCTGTCCTATTTGAGCAGTTATGCCCCTATATTGAGGAGTTCTAAAAAGCACAAGATTTCCATTATCTCATCCTGAAATGCTGGATTTGGGGGTTTTGCTGTGAATCTTTTTTTCCAGCCCTTTGAAATACCAGACTCATGTTGTGCTTGAAAACAAAGAAGCTGAAGAAAGTTTTCATCAACCTCTTCACATAAGAGTGTTTTTCAAGCTTGTTCAACAAAAGATCTTGCAGTGCAAGTCGTTGTCTGGCAAGATAACAGCCTGAGTTCAGTGTGCTCAGGGAATACTAATTAGTCTCTTCATTCAGATTTTCCTGGTTTGGTTTTTTTGTTTGGTTGGTTTTTCCCCAAGAAGTCTGAACATTTAGCATGTCTGCAACATTCTTTGTGGTTTTCCAGAAGAATTTAACTGCTTCATGGTGGCTTGGAGGTTCCTCTCATATTTATTTCAAGTATTTTTCTTCCAAATGAAGGATCTAGATGATGTGAAAGCATAATCTGTGTGTTTAGATAAATGCTGTTCACACCTAAAAACTCCACGACAGTGGAAATCAAGTATACTTCACCAGCTTCAGAATAATGAAGCCATTGAAAAATCTTCAAACCAGGATGAGTACAAAGAACAGAACAACTTCTGAAGTTCTGTGCAGTGAAAAGCTCAAGTCATAGTTGATGAGGTGTCTCAGAGATGTTAGCAATGTCAAGCAACTGGCAATTTTTTCCTGTGACAGGAAATAGCTACAGCAGCTCAGTGCTACAAGCAGTAGAAACTGTCCATATTGTTATTGGAATTGTAGTTTCCTCCTTTTTAATCATCATGAGTTCTAAGTGAATTTGTTTTCGCCCCTAGAAAAAAACATGTCTTGCTTTTATGTGGTCTCTGTTCATTTGGGAGGAACGGTACTGGTTAATGTGCACACAGCTTCTCAGCAAACTGAAATATTTAGCTGGTCACTTGGGTAATACAATTGCATTGGCTGCAGAAAAGTTTGCAGCATGGCAGGATTAAAAAGGGGAATAACCTTGCCATGAAGGGCTATTAAAAAGAGACACCATCCCTGGCTTAGGAGTCTTTGAGATATGAATTTCTAAAGGATGGGAAAATATTGGTAAATATTCCTGTGCAGCTGCCCATTACATTGCTGTTGGCCATTGCTGGAGGCAGGGCTGCAGCCAGGCTTTTACAAAGAGCTGCTCTTTGGTCTGATCTACTGTGCCTTTTCATCTACATCTGCTTTTATAATTATTTTATGTGTAAAATGATTGTAACAAAAAGTAGACTAACAAGAAATTAAATTACATTGTGTTAATCTGTAAGGAAAAACTATCCCTTGAAATGAGGGGTCCCCGACAAGGTTTTGTCCACCTCTGTATGTTGGTGTAGTTGGTGATGAACATTAGTGTATCTGAGGCATGAACAGAAAACACAAGTACCTCCTATGGTCTTAGATTCTTGGCAGAAAAATTTGCTAAACAAAGCAAAATCCTTCTGTTTACCTTGAAGCATCTCTTTGGTTCCAGCTGATTTTGTTTTATCTCTGTAAACTATTTTATTCTGCTTTAATTTTCTCCCAAGCAGCCTGTAATCTTTCCATGCACTTCAAGCAGAGACAGTAGCTAGTTAAAACTTGTCTGTGTCTGATTTGGAAGGCTACTGCAGACACTTCTGTGCAAACTAAAAGACTCCACTGAGTCTCCACTGTAGAAGTGTGCAGCTTCTGTTTATTTTTGCATGTTTTTACAAATAGACAACTGGCAAGTGGTTCCTAATAAAGTATTAAGAATAATAAACAAAAAAGAATATAAACAAACAGTCTGAGCTTCTATTTGATATTTTTTCACTTCAGTGTTCTTTGAATCCAAGCAATGGATATGTTCAATGATGGTAACTCAAGCAGATCTCTTGTATGCTAACTTTCCAAACGATAACAGTCCTAGAATTCTTGGATCTGTCTTTGGAAACAAGGGTCACACAGCTTGAAATTTCACTGATGGTGTAAAAAAGGGCTAACTATATTTCTTCTTCATTGTCTTTGATCTTGTAAGAATCACTCCTCATTTATTCCAGGGTAGATGAGCACCACCCCAAAGGCCCTGGCAAGTGAGAAGGGTCCAGGGATACAATCTACATAGCATAACCCTCTTGCCTCAGCAGACAACTCTTAAGCTCTGTGTTATGCTGGGAAGTTCCATGATTGTCTCTCCCTCTATTGTGCAAAAAATACCGGTCCATGTTTGCAGATCAGATTCTCCCTTGGAAAGATGAAACCAGGATATAGTGAAGTTCTCTGTGGGCAAAACTGTAATTTGAAACTTTTGTCAGAGAAAGAGGTATCAAGTTAGTGAGAAACAGCTGCCATCTTGTACATATTTTCTTTACAAGTATTTTCTTTCTGTTGTAAGTAATTCAGTATTCTGACCATTTATTAAAATACAGACAAAGGAATTTCAAAAATATAGAAGTGTCTCTTAATTAATTCTCCCCCTCTCCTTCATCTTTCATCAACTTTTCAATTTAGGTGTAAGTCTGTTCTTCATATCAGTAACTGAAGTAAATGAAGCATGAATGTCACATTTCAAAAGAAAAACGTTTGCTTCAAACCTTTTTTCATGTAGTGTTTTGGGGTTTCATGTTGCTGAGGACATTCAAGCATGGTCCTTACACAGCAACATCTATTCTGGAGTGAGCAATTTGCTTCATGCAAAATTTGAGATGTCTGGGGAAATGTTAATTTTGGGTTTCCTAGTAAAAGGCATGCAAATTATATGATTTTTCCCCATTTTAGATTCTAGTCACAGTGCGGCCTGTCATTGAAGCCTTGGTTAAGTCTTTCTCCTTTTTTCATGCAGGATACTGGGTCTTCACTCTTAGATCAGTCACAGATCCTTTCAATTTGGTATAATTTTTCATACCTTTGATTTAGACACTAGTCTTCTATTTTATTTTCAGTGTGGTGCAGCCCACAATTTTTTTTTCTTTTCCATGTTTTTGACTTCCCTCTGACTTTAGGTTAAAAATGAGTAGAGAACAACTCTTGTTGAACTGTCTGGTGTCAGACATAAATGTCTCTTACAATCTTCCTTTCCACAGGCAATTAGTGATGGAAGATATAGAGTGATGCAATGCATAGATTTTTTTTGTTGTTGTTGCCTTTCCCTCTATATCTGCAGGGATTCAGCTCCTCTGGCACTTTCACTAGTTTAACTTCAATTTAAGATTATTGTCTTTAATTTATTTCTGCTGCTGACACAATTGGCATGCTCATTAACCACTACAACACAAGGTGCTTGAAAGAGAATTCTCTTCATCTGGTGACACAGTTCCAACAGTTTTTGTCTAAAGGAACATGGACTTTTACAGAGCTCCTTCTCTGGATATTTTTGTGTGTCTGGATAGGGAGCCCACTGAAAGGTATGACTGACTGCTACAGGGAGAACAGTTTGGCTGCAAGATAAGGAAATCAGTCTAGACAATTCAGTCTGTGCACACAGGATAAGATTATTTTGCCTATCTAAAGTCTTGTCCCAATCGTTTAGGGCATATTTTATTTTCAGTGATGGCATCTTGTTTCTTCAAGGATTTTTATGAGAAGCAATAAGATTCCTCTAGCCTCACAACCTCCTGCAAGTCATAGGATGTTTGAGATTTTAGGTCCTGTGCTCAGGGCTACGAGTCTTACCAAAGTAATTTGCTTTCAGTGGAGAAAGAATTTCCATATTCCTAATAAAGAATTTTGATGTGCAGTAGCTGAAGAATTTATGGTTATTCTAGTATTAGGTGTTTTAACATTTCACAGTGTTGGGGCATTTGATGCAAGGTATGTCAAAAAGATGTGGGACTATTTGGGAAATACTAAAGGCTAATGTGGACCATGTTAAGATACTACATTTTTGCAGAATCTGTCAGTGCCTCTCTTGGAATAGATTTATGCATACCATGAGAGTAACCCCCGAATAGCTGCAAGACTAAATTCGTGGGCTGTTAGGCAGAGAACCTGTCTAACAGTCTTGCACACATCTCTTGGACCACTTTTTGAATTTCCCAGGAAATGTTTGTTGCCTGTAGACAGTCTGCCAAGGAATCTCATGTTAGTGGAAAGCAAGACTATGTCCAATAGCATTTTAGAAAACCTTGTTGGAAAGTGGTATATCTGGAGTCACTGTGTTGAAGTCAGATCCTCTCTGAAATAAGAATAGAGCAGGAAAAGGTTCAAAGGAAGGAACAAAAATAGGCTGCTGTGTGAGGCAGAGACAGAAAGGTCAGGCTATTAGATGCGGTGCAGGAACAAACAAGGGATGATACAGTAGCTAAATGCAAAATTTTCCTCAGGTTCTGCAAAAGAATGAGCTCAAGGAAGTTCTGGTGAGGTTAAAATGGCAATACCCCTCAAACTGATTAAATGTATCTCTCCGAAAAGCACACAGACTTTCAGAACTCATTACTCAAGCATGTGTTTTAGCAGGAGTTGAATAAGAATTTCTGCTGCTGCCTTAAATAGAAAACTACATGCAAAAAGTTATAAAACTTAATGTTCCAGGATGAAAGTTAGACACTTCCTATTTAGGGTCAGGAAGACACTTCCTCTGGAAGCACAGTAATAAGAATTGTCCATTACACAACTTTTTAGCTTTCTATCTCAGTCGAAATGTCATCATTTGTGACAGTGTTTCTCTAGATAAACTCCTGTTTGGCAACTGCTAGTCGGCTCTCTTCTAAATTTAAATACCCTTCTCAAATGTCTCAGACCCTAGTGCCCTAAAACTTGTATTTTTATTTTGTCATACACAAGCCTAAGAAATAACACGAAATAACTTCCCTGCTGATCTGAATACATACCCACTGACTTGTTTAATTAGGATTATGTGTGTAGAGACAGTTTTCTGATAGCTTATTTTCCCTAAAATACTGTAGGCTAAATTCCATTTGCCTTAGGTAACAAAAGTTAGATTGAAGCAGCGGTCCCTAGTTCAGTGTATTTGTACATGTGAGAACAATGAAGCTCCCCAACATCTTTTGCTCTGGTACTTAGCATGAGGGAGCAAGCTACCTGTTAAAGGCATTACTGATGCACCTTTTTGTCTGTCCTACTTGAGGAGATAGAAAGTGGATGGGACATCAGCAAGGTAATGGGTCATCGAGCAGTCATCAGTACAGAAAGCAGAAAAATGCAATTAATCCTTGAAGTGTGAGTAAATCTGCGGTCATTTTCCACAAAATAACCTCAATCAACTGAAAATTGTTTCAGTCAGTTTTTTAAGTGATAAAATATTAAGTAAGCATGGTCTTTCAGAGACACTGATTTCTGATCTGCTTTAAGAGGTAAATATGAAAGCTATGTTTGGCACCCTTCCTGAAACACTTGTAAGGAAGAATCTTGTTCACAAGGTAAGCATCCTCTTTTCCTTGATCCTCTACATCAGATGATCTCTATGATCTCTCTGTGATCTCTCCATCACTATGTTGGCAATGGGACACATATTTTGGGCTGTATGCCAAAGCCTGATTCATGAAAGTTGAGGTGTGTAGAAGAAAACTTTGGTGCACCAATAAAGCTGTATCTCAGAGTGGTAAAACTGTATCTCTCTAATTTTATTAGGTAGATTAATGACAGGGTTGTAGCTATCATCCTACAGCTAAATCACAGGAGTATTTATTGTTTTTTACTCTTTTACTCAAATTGATCTCTCAAAAGAGAACTTATTTTGCACACGGAAAACTAAAATGAACTTTGCCAAACCATTATGTTACTCGAAGAAGTAGCATTTCTTCAAAAATACACATATACTCCTATGGGTTTATGCAGTCAATAGCTCAAAATAGCTTGTGTTTACTACAGCACAG